>PVKU01005066.1:7949-26655 GCA_004027475.1 Anoura caudifer
TTTTTTTTTTTTTTTTTTTTTTTTTTTTTTTTTTTTTTTTTTTTTTTTTTTTTTTTTTTTTTTTTTTTTTTTTTTTTTTTTTTTTTTTTTTTTTTTTTTTTTTTTTTTTTTTTTTTTTTTTTTTTTACTTTTAGGGGCTTACATAATTCTATTAAATAGTTTAGATTTACTCTCTTTTAAAACCTGATATTTTTCTAAATCCAAGCTTTTCTGAACATGTACAATATCTTTTTGTTTTGTCTTTTCCCTGGAGGCCTGCCAAGATATATGCTATTGAGTTGTAATTAAATATTTTAATTGTTACTTTATTTTTATTTCTCTACATCTGTTTCTGCTTTTTAATAGTCCCTTTTTATCTGTCTTGTTTGTATTTTTTCTTTCCTTGCCAACAACATTTTAAAACTGTTATTTGTTGTTGCTATTTGGCCAGGCCAGTGCTTTCTGTCTCTGTTCCTTATTCACTGCGATTGATTTTTAACCAACCAGAGATAAACTGTGGCTTCCAAGTGCTCTGTGGCTCTGGCTGCTGCAATTCCTTCTTCGAAAAGGCTGAGTGAGCAGAAGATGACTCAAATCACGAGCAGGAAGCAAATGATTTCTTCCCTCATGCATCTTTGACTCAGCATTTGGTAAAGTCTAGAGATGTTGAGGTATTTCCGATGGTCTCATTCTTCTACTCCCCCTCGATTGTTCCAGCACTTACAAACTGCCAGAACTTCATGGGAAGGGTCATCTTTTTTCACTGCTCATTGATATAAAACTAGTTGAAAAATATGACAGTATGTTTCAAGTGATAGTTGCAATGCTCAAGTGGAAGAAAAATCTCACTTAATGTAAATTTATTTTCTAACTTAAAGATTATCAGAGGATGTACCATGTGCAGCAAACATTTTAAAATAATTATTTGAGAGAGAGTGATGTAGTGAAAAACAGTTAACATAAAGTAATAGATTACAGGGAAAATATGATGTAATCCAGCTCCAGGAAACTCAGGTGCTTCCCAGCATTTATTATCAACCAGAACTTTACAGAAAATGTCAGGTTTACTTTTACATGATTATATAATTTTACGCAACTGATTTATGCTATCAAGGCCTTAGTTTGGCCATATATGGTATAAAAGTTTTAAATTTCTTTACCTTCTCTGATTCCATAGATTGTCTTTGTATGTACATTTTGCATATAGCAAAACTTACTGTCTCTTTGCACATGCAGTCCTATGCACTTTATCACATTTGTTAAGTTTATATACCTACCATCATTAAAAGGACATGGAACAGTTTTATCACCCCAGGAAAGGCTCATCCTGCCCCTTTACAGACATGGCCTCTGTCACCCCCACTCCTGGCACTCACTGCTCTTCTCTTGTCCCTAATGATGTCTTTTTGCAAATGTCACAGAAATTGAGTCTTACAGCATATAATATTTTAAGATTGGAATCTCTCACTCTGCATAATGCTCTTGAGATTCATCCAAGTTGTGTATACTGATAGATTTTACTTCCTATGCTTTATCCATTATTCTGGATAAAGCATAGTTTGTTGATTCATTCACCTGCTAATGGATTCACCTGCTAATGGGTGAATGAATTTGCATTGTTTCAGATTGGGGCAATTATAAATGGAATGTTTTATTAACACTTAGATGCCAGGGGTTTTTTTTAATAATTTTTTTATTCCCCTAGTGTAGCCTGCTAGGAGAGAAATGCTGGGTCATACGGTTAGGTGTATACTTAACTTTACAAGAAAACTGCCAAGTCAGTTTCTAGAGTGGCTGAATCACTTTGCACTTACACCGGCAATGTGAGAGTGATCCAGTTCGAATTCTGATCAGCATTTGTACTGTCAGAAATTCTACAACCATTGATTCTTAATAGACATGTAGCAGTACTATCTTATCTTCATTTAAATTATATTTTCCTAGTGGGTAATGATAGTGAGCATCTTTTCATTTTTTGGTTATCTGTCTTCAGTAAAAGGTTGATTCATATCTTTTGCTCATTTTCTAATTTGGGGGGCTTTTTTATGACTGAGTTTTTTAGAGTTTTTTATGTAGTAAGGGTATAAGATCTTCATTAGACACATGACTTGCAAATATTTTATTCCAATGGGTAACTTTTTTTTTGGTTAAGATTATTTTTAGAGTGGTTTCAGGTTCGCAGCAAAATGGAAAGGAATTTACAAAGACTTCCCATATACTCTTCCTAGACTTCCTATATACTTTCCCTATAGGAAGCATATGTTCATATGTTAATATATTTCCTATATACTCCTCCCCTGCTCAAATGCATAGCCTTGCTCATTATCAACATCTTGCTGTAGTTGGATACACACTGGTAACAACTGATGGACATACATTGAAACATCATAATCACACAAAGTCCATACTACTTTGCATTAGGAATCTCTCTTGGTGTTGTAAATTCAATGGGTTTGGACAAATGTACAATGACATGAACCCATCATTTTGGTATCATACGAGTATTTTCTTTACCCTAAAAATCCTTTTTGCTCTGCTAATTCATTTTTATGCTCACCCAAATCTATGGAAACCACTAAATTTTCTGAAATTTCAACTTTATCAATAGTTTTGTCTTTTCCAGAATGTTATATAGCTTCAGTCATATAGTATGTAGCCTTTTTAGATTGACTTCTTTCACTTAATAATGTGAATTTAAGGTTCTTCCATATCTTTTCATGGCTGGTTAGCTCTTTTTTTGTGCATGAGCAGAATAATATTTTATTGTATGGGTTTATTAGTGTTGATTTATTCATTAACCTACTGAAGGACATCTTGACTGCTTCTAAGTTATGGCAATTATAAACGAAGCTTCTGTAAACATCTGTGTACAAGATTTTTGTGTGGACGTAAGTTTTCAACTCTTCTGGGTAAATACCACAGAGAGCAATTTCAGGATTGTATGGTAAGGTATGTGTCATTTTATAAGAAACTAGCAAATGGTCTTCCAAATAGCCTGTACCATTTGGCATTTCCATCAGCAATGAATGAGAGCTCCTGTTGCTACACATCCTTGATAGCACTTGGTGTTGACAGTGTCCTGAGTGTCCTCCATGTAGTAAGTGTGTAGAGGTGCCTCGCTGTTGTTTTGCTTTCATTTGTACTTGCCTAATCACATATGATGTGGAACATCTTTTCAGATGTTTAATTTCAATTAGCGTATCTTCTTTGGCCCTGTGTCTGTTAAAATCTTTGCCACATTTTTTTTTAAATCAGATTGTTTCGAATTTACCATTGAGCTTAAATAATTCTTTGCATATTTTCAGTAACAGTTCCTTATCAAAAATATCTATGGTAAGTATTTTATCCCAGTCTGCAGTGTGTTTTTAATTCTCTTGACATTGTCTTTCACAGAGCAGATGTTTTAATTTCAATAAAATCTAGCTTATCAATCATGATGCTTTTGGTGTTGTATTTAAAAAGTCAGCACTACACACGAGGTCATTTAGGCATTCTCCAATGTTATCTTCTAGACATTTTAAAGTTTTGAAGTTTACATTTAGATCTGTGGTCCATTTTGAGTTAATTTTCATGAGGGGTATATTTCTGTGTCTAGAATAATGTTTTTGCATGTGCACATCCAGTTGTTCCTAGAGTTTGTTGAAAACACTCTTTGCTCCACTGTGTTGCCTTTGTTATTTTGTCAGACATCAGTCAATTATATTTATGTGAGTTTATTTCTGGGTGCTCTATTCTATTCCATTGATCTATTTATCTATTATTCTGCCAATACCACCTTGTCTTGATTATTACAGCTTTATAGTAAGTCACGAAGTTGGATAGTGCTACTACCTAACTTTGTTCTTGTCATTCAATATTGTGTTGGCAATTCTGGATCTTTTGTATCTCCACATAAGCCTTAGAATGAGTTTGTTATTATCCACAAGATAACTTCTTAGTAATTTAATTGAAATTGTACTGAATCTATGTCGTTATATGTTGCATAATAAAGTAGTGGTTAAAAATGGACTACATATATGACAGTGGTTTCATGAGATTATGATGGAGCTGAAAAATGTCTATCAATCACTTAATGATGCCATAGTAGTTATAATGTTGTAGTGCAATGCATTACCAAATCCTTGTGGCAATGCTGGTATAAACCAACCTACTGTGCTGCCAGTCATAAAAGTATAGGACATATAATTATACACAGTACATAACAGTTGATAATGACAACAGATCATTTTGTTACTGGTTTACATTTTTACTATCTATGCTTTTTATCATTATATTTGAGTGTATTCTTTCTATAAATAAAAAAGCTGGTTGTAAAATAATGTGCTGTATTAGATTCCAGATAGTACTTCATCGTATCCATTCAATATGAACTATTTAAAACTTTAACAGATATACTGTCTTTCTTGTCGTTTTGGTCTATCTACATAACAATCTCTTGATTTCCACAAGTAGTTATGCAATATGGGAAATACACTACTCTTTTCTAGTCAACAATTTAGTTTATGCAGATTTAAGAGTTAACCATTGAATGGGAATCACAGTTATTCTGGAAAGAAGAAATAATGATTGTAAATATCTGGATGCAGGAATGATAATGTTGTGCATCTTCAACGGACAACAAATAAACTCTGAAACACAGATAAAGGAGAGGAGAGCAGAGAAGCAAATGGAGAAACAAGTGGCATATTGAAGTATTTGGACAGAACACTATCAAGCTATTGCATTACTTGGAAGACATACATGACTAATTTATATTTTAGAAGGAGGAAAGCAGATTACGTAGATAACACTAGGAATCTGGGAACATGAAAAAGAGCATGGCACTTTTGAAAACCTAGGAAAAATTTTCATTATAGCTAGATTTGATGAGAGCTTGTACTGTGGATGGAGAAGCAGGCTGCAGCAGGAGGCAAAGACCACCTGGTGACAAGTCTCTGCAAGTTGTGCTAATGTATTTGCAACTACTAACATTTTTGAAGCCAGAGAAACAGATTCTGGAACATTTTGTGCCACATTCACTATTTATGTAGTTATTTCTTTATTGGTGATAAGTCATTCAATTACAATGGCTGCTAGAATCTGAATGAATCTGATTAATGTTCCTTTTTATGAATTATACTCATTGAAGAAATTTCACATAAATATATTCAGTCTTTTCTTTCACAAGATTATATTAATCATAACACAGATTTGAATTAAACTTTCTAATTTATAGTCCTTTAAAGGAATCATTTAACTTCATACTAACAAGGAAGTTGGTAGGATGAATACTTTAACACCATTTTACAGATATAAAAACTATGACATATTTTTTAAAATGTGCTCATTATCACAAAGCTAGTGTGTGATACTATTAAATTCAAAGCATGCCCCCTGGATAGGTTTTATGTGAGCCTACTTTATTTTAAACATACTCTGATATTTTGGTTTTAATTATGTGAGATATAAAATAAAGCATCTGGATAGGCAAGCAACTGGGGAGGGTCTGGGTGGGGAGTGGAGGGATTGAGCAAAAAAGAAAAAAAGAGAAAACTCATGCACATGGACCACACTGCGGTGGGGGAGCAAGGTGGAGGAGGGGAGGGGGATAAATGGTGATGGACAGAAACATGACTGGGGTGGCAAATATCCAACACAGTGTGCAGATGAAGTGTTATACAATAGTGCACCTGAAACATGTATAATTTTGTTAACCAGTGTCACCCCAATACATTCAATAAAAAAGGTAAAACAAAAAAAGTAGAAAAATAAAGTAAAAGATTAGTTACTATAGTAGAACTAAGAAAAACCTAGTTATTCTGAGGGATTTATGTGACTGAATATTTTTCTGAACTTTAAGCTTGGGCTTCAGTTCTATTCAATTAGAAATATATGAAGAAATGCAAAGACAATATTCAACATTATCTACAAATGAACTTACTGTAGTGCTCAACAATTGTACATGGACCATTTTTAGTCTTTTATTTGTTAATATTTAAGTGTCTAAATGTATACTCTGTGAAACTAGAATTTTCCCTTGCATGTTAAAAGGTCTTTTGTAGCACACATACTTTACAAAAGTATAGATACTTTTCAATGTTTTTTAGAGGTATGTGTGTTTGTGTGTATAGGCATGCATGTGTGTGCTACTTTTAAATTTCAAGCATCATTGGTTTTTCTCTTAATTTTAATTCAATTTTTAACTTTAAAAAATCAATTTTATTATTCCTGTTGCTTTTCCATGTCTTTCAAAATGAATATATTGGTTTATTATGGGAAATATTTCCATTTTTTGGATTGATTGATTTCAACAAGTATATTTCAAACTGTATTTGTTTTTAATGTTATATACTTTTGCTGGTGTTCGTTACTACCCTAGAAACTGTATTTGCTATTTGTTACAGAATCTGTGTACCTGTTTGTTTAAAAAGCATACATGAAATGGATGCCTCATGCATCCATGCTTCCCAAACAGTGTGTTTACAGTGTATATACTTGGACTGGCATTACCATCACATTCTTGACCAGAATGTGACTGTAGCATCCAATTTAGATACCCCTTCACGCCTGCCATTTCTTCTATTATTTCTGTTTAACTTGGCTGATGAGAATATTCTCTTTGGATAATTTTATTCAGCAACTTTGGATGCATGCAGATCTCAAATTGCCATCTGTTTTATCAACAATTACCACTGCGTGAACTCCAGCAGCAATCCTTTGCACCTGCCATGTAATATCATTTTTCTATTACTCAGTTAAACTTATACTTTTCTCTGGTCAAGTTTTCAATAATATTGATGTTATTCTAATTGCATGTATTGGTGACCTCATATATTTTATTGACTCTGAGGAGTAATAAGTTGGAAATAATCCAATGTCTTCAACAAAGTGACAAATAATATGTAGTGTATTGGAGACATACACTACATTTTACAGTATAAAATATATCACCACGTTAGTCATGTCCTAAACAAGAGTCTAACCTTGTTAAAATATAAATAAATAACAATAAATATTGATAAAAGGGAAAGTAATAAATAGTAAAGAATTTACTGAAATAGATTAATGAATGTTAATGCTAAACACAATTTTATAGTACCAGTTCCAATAGTTATATTGGTAGGTGAGTAGTTAATTATTTGAAACCATAGAGGCATGAAGTTATTATCAATCCAAGCAACATTGTATGCAAAAGTAGATTTAAAGTGGCAAGATTGTCAACATTAAGGAGTAGTGGAAGGTGCTGGAAATAAACATACAAATAAGAGATGAAAGATAGTTAAAGGAAAGGAAAATAAATACATGCTCTCCAGGGTAAATGAGAGGGCAATTTCAATAACAAAGATATAAAGTAGGTCATTTTAAAAAACTAGTACACCTTATAGTTTCTATAACACATTGAAAGTATATAAAAGGATGGGTCAGCTATATAAGGTAATCTGTTACCATATTTTCCTTATAGTCATTATATGAAGTATATGAACTTTCTTTTTTCTTTCTACCAATCCAAACTCACTAGTATTTTTTTATTGCAATTTTATATGCTTAAAAAAGTAGATGACATGACATGGGGATAAAATTTAGAAAAAAAAATATGTAATGCTTCCAGAGGTCTCAAATCTTTTAATATTTAACCCATGTATTTCAAGTGAGATTTGGAATAAGAGACTGCAACATGTGAAACAGATTGAGGCAAACCCAGAAGCAGTGCAGTATGGAGTGGTCCTAAGGACCTCTATGGGGCAAGTGAGTCATCAGTTCAGGAGAAGTCCCCTTTGAGGGGTTAGTAAGAATTGAAGAGAATATTGTGTGAGTTTTATAAAATGAGTACATGGTCACCTCACCAGGAATTAAGGGGAAAATGTGGTTTCCCTTAAATCCTGCTTTGGAGAGTGTATTAGTCCACTTGGGCTGCCATAACAAAATAGTCTGAGTGTCTAGACAACAAAAGTTTATTTTTCTGCAATTCTGGAGACTGGGAGTTTACGATCAATGAATGAGCCAGCAGTTGATTCTGGTGAAGATCTCTATGACTACTTTCTCATTGTGTCTTCAAATGATCTTTTCACACATTGCTGGTGTATGAAAAGGTATAAGGACATTAGTCCTTTTGGATTAGAGTCTCAACCTTGTGACCTTTTTAAACCTTAATTACCTCTTTAAGGATCTATCTTACAAAGGATTTAGGTTTTCAATGTACAAATATTGGGAGTTACAATTCAGTCTATAATAGGGAATATTAGGCCGTGGGAGAAATAATCTGGCCTGGAATGTTTGGAACTTTGGAAGATGTATCCATCTCTCTCTCTCTCTCTAGTCAATCATCTATCTGTCTGTCTATCTATCAATAAACAAAGGCATAAACAATAGGTAAAGATTTCTTCATATCAGTAACACAAAATTCTTTAAGCATTAAAGCAGAATAAAAAACAAAGGAGCCTATATTTTTCTGCTAGCTTAACCCTTCACAAGTTCTCATCATTAAAACTCTGTGTCAAAACACAAAGCTGACAATTGCTGCTCCACAGCTGCAACCTCAGTCACTCTAATCAAGAAACTCACATCATGGTGGCAGAAGATATTCTTTCTTTTTGTCCCCCCTTTCAAAAGTTAAATTTAGTATTCATCAAAGAATATAAGTGCCTACGTGGGAGTTGTAGGATGTACACCATATGCCAAGGAGTCTCAACAACCTGTGTACCAGGTTGTTGGCAGACAGAGCTCAGTATGGGCTACGGAAATGGCGGGAGCCTATGACCTGGCTTCAGCCCCTCTTGGTCGCGGTGGGGGAGCACCTGGGGAGTGTCAGCTTGGGCAGAAACCCACAGATGAAAAAGCCTTTGTAAAAGTCCAGGTTTCCTGAGAAGGATTTCAATGCTCTGGTTGAAGCAAAACAAAAGCAAAACAAACAAAACAAACCCAAATCAAATCAAAGGAAAACAAAACAAAATGAGTTTAGACATTTTGGAGGGAGCAGAGAAACTTTGCCAATGCCTCTCCCTCCCACGTGGCCCAGCGTGGGGCTGAACTAACCTGTGGTGACTCTCCCTCTCCTCTAGAAGGAGGAGTACCCGGTGAGTACCCAGTTTCCCCAGCTATTCAGGACATTGCTGGAGAAACCTATTTCATGTCTCCAGTACCCTGAGTATTGAGATGTGATTTCTACAGCTGCAGGGAGGAAGGAGCTCCAGGAAGAGGCGGATAAGAATATCAGGGGACATTAAAGAGACACGGGCCCTGCAGCTTGCATTCAGAACTCTAGCAGAAAGCCTTCCCGCAAGCTCCTGGGATAACCTCACCTGAGGATTCCTTCAACAGGCCTGCAGGCATTTTCAGTGGCCTGAGTGCCAAACCCATACCCCTTCTACCCTGCAGCTAGTTTCTTGTGCATATACTTGAAGGCAGAGGCAAAAGCAGGCTCTGGTAGATAGAGATTAGTATGTGCAGAAAACAGGTCAGGGCCAATGGGCAAGAAAGAAACCATAAACTTGAGCACTAGAGCTACACTCAAGAAAACAAAAGAGATTACCTTGATACCAAAGCCAGATAAGGACACAGCAAGGAAAAATAAAAACTATAGACCAAAATCTTTGTTGAATATAGATGCAAAAATTTTCAACAAAGTATAATCAAACCAAGTTCAAGAACACGTTAGTGGTGAGTGAAAAAGGTGAGGGGATTATGCAATACAAATTGGTTGTTACAGAGTAGTCATAGAGATGTAAATTGTAGCATAAGGAATATAGTCAATATATTCTAATAACTATGTATGGGACCAGGTGGATATGTGATTTAAGTTATGTAATGTGTAGTCACTGGGGTGTACACCTAAAACTAATATGATATCATATGTCAACTGTAATTGAAAAATAAAAAAATGATTTTAAAAAAAGGATCTCACACCATGTTCAAGTGGGATTTATCTCCGGGATTCAAGGGTAGTTCAAAATACAAAAATCAATTCTGTGATACCTCACATGAATTAGTATACAGATAAAAAATTACTTGATAATGTCCATAGATGCAAAAATATTTGACAAAATATAAGATCAGTTAATGATAAAAACCTTCAGCAAATTGGATATAGGACATACATGTACATTATAAGGTCCATACACAGCAAATCCACAGTTCACATTATACTCAATAGTGAAAGGTTGAAAGTGTTTTCTCTAAGATCAGGAACAAGACGAGTATGGCCACTCTCGCCACTTTCATTTAGCATAGCACTGGAAGCCCTAGTTAGAGCTATCAGGCAAGATAAAAAATAAAAGACATCCAAATGGCAAGAAAAAAGCAAATTGTCATTATTTGCAGATGATATAATATTATATTCTCATAGATATAATCCTAATGACTTACTAAAATCTGTTTGAACTAATCAACAAATCTGGTAAAGTTACAAGGTAAAAAATCACTACACTGGAATCAGTTGTATATCTCTACACTTACAATGAAATATTTAAAAATACATTTTTAAAAATACCGTTCACAATAGCATCAAAAACTAATAAAATATTTAATAATAAATTTAACCAAGGAAGTGAAATGTACATGTGATAAAAACTATAAGATTTTGATGAAAGAAATGGAAGAATACATAAAGAAATAAAAACATACCTTGTGTTTATGAATTAAAATAATATTGTTACAATGTCCATAACACCCAAAATGATATACAGAATCAATGAATCCCTATCAAAATTCCAATGGATTTTTCACAGAAATTAAAACAAAACCCTCCCAAACTTATGTGAAACAACAAGACACTCGAAGGTCCAAAGTAATCTTGAGAACAAAGGAGATAGCATCATTCTTCATGATTTTAAAGTTTGTTACTGTTGTACTAACTAAAATGATATGGTGCTGGCATAAAAATGGACACATAGACCAACGAAACAGGATCAGGAGCCCAGAAATAAACACCCACATATAAGGTCAACTAATATTTGACATGAGAGCCAAGAGTACTCAGTGAAGAACAGTTCCTTAACAAATGGTGCTGGGAAAACGAAATAACCACACACAGAAAAATGAAATTGGACCCATATCTGATACCACTCATAAAATTAACTCCAAATGTATTAAAGACTTAAAAAGTAAAATCTGTAACCATCTGTAACAGGGTAGAGTGGAAGTCAGAACGCTGGGTGCTTGAGGATCTTGGACAACCCCCACTAACCTGGCTTGGCAGATCAGAGAAGTGGAAGTTGGCCTTTGAGAGTTAATTTGCGTTTCTTTTGTCAACCTGGCTAGCTTCATAGTTATGCTAAAAAGCTGTGCCTGCCATGCTCCAGGCAAGGAGATGCCAGTGACTTTAACTTGTGAGGTATCCCTGACCCCTTTCCCCATGAAGCAGTGGATGGTTTTGTCTGCTTCACAGGGCCTCGCCTTCCCAGACTAACAGTAGCAGCTGGAGAAAGGCAGAAGGATACGGAGGACTGACAGATGTAGTAGATTGTGGGAGGAGTCGGAAATGGGATTACAGAGGAAGCTCTGGCCCAGGATTTAACCAAGGCATGGCAGCTATTCTCTGCTTTTGGCCATGTGGCCTGGGAAGGAGAAGGGATCTTGCCATGAGGGATGAAAGGGAGCAGTAAGAAGGGAGAAGTAAGCAAGCAGCTGTGTAGTTTACAGTGAAGAAAGAGGCCATGCGGCCTGGACTAATAAGAAAGGAGGTGCTGCTGCTGTGATCTTGCCTTCTCTAGCTGACTCCAGAGCTGCAAAGCACTTCCTTGCAAGATCCTGTCCTGCTAAAACTGGATTTTACCTGGACTCTCAGGACTTGTGCCTTTTTTTTGGACTGTTAGAGGCTGATTACTACATTCCCCTGATCTGAAGGGGAGAGCTGCTGCATGAAGATAGAGACTTTGGTACCTTCCAAAGGGAGTGGAGAACTGTTTGTGCAACCAGATTAAGCCCAGATAAGAACATGGGAAAACTGGGGGGACATTTTTGACTAGTTGCCTTTTGGGGAGCATGGGAAGTGCTGGGATTCATGAGAAAACTGGGCGCAGAGCACCAATGCTCTATTCCAAACTCCCATAAGGTTGGAATATTGTAAATAAAGACCTGCTCCTTCCAGCATTAATTGTTGGGTCATTCACCAAGGTGCCATATGAATGGGCCCCGTCTGCTCAGTAAAGATAAATTCCTAGAAAAAAAAGAGGGATAAAGCACTTTGTCATTGGTCTTGTCAAGGATTTCTTTGGATGACACCAAAAGTATAAGTAACAAAAGCAGGAAGCTATATGTGGGATTACATTAAACATAAAAACTTCTGCCCTATGAAAGAAATAATTAACAAAATGGAAAGGCAATACGTGGAGTAGGTGAAAATATTTGCAAACCATTAACAGATAGGTGTTATTATGCAAAATATTTACAGAACTCATACAACTGAACAACAACAACAAAAAAGGCAAACAGAAAAGCAATTCAATTATAAAATGGGTAGTAGGTAGACATTTTTTGAAAGAAGACATCCAAATGGTCAACAAATATACATAAAAGGATGCTCAATATCACCTCTCATGAGGGAAATGCACATCAAACCCACAATGAAATACCATCTCATATCTGTTAGAGGGGCTGTCATCAAAAACAAAAACAACAGGTGTTGGTGAGAATGTGGAAAAAAGGGAACACTGTACATTGTTGGTGGGAATATAAATTAGTTCAGCCATTATGGAAAACAGTATGGAATTACTAACAAAATTAAAAATGGAAGCATTGTGTGGCAAGCAATTGCACTTCTGGATATACATATTTTAAAAAATGATAACAGGATATTGAAAAGATGTCTGAACTCACATGTTTATTACAGCATTACTCACAGTAGCCAAAATAAAGAAACATTGTCATCGCCCATCAGTGGATGAATGGATAGAGAAAATGTGGTGTATATACACAATGGAATATTATTCGGGCATGAAAAAGAAGGAAATTCTACCATTTATGCATGGACTTTGAGGGCCTTCTACTAAGTAAAATAAGTCAGAGAAAGACAAATGCTGTGTGATATATATATGAGATATATAAATCACATACATAGGTCATTTTATATACATATACATATACATATATAAAAAATGATCTCATAGAGCCAAACTCATAGAAACAGAGAGTAGAATGATAGTTACCAGGGCCTAGGGAATGGGAGAAATGAGGACATGTTAGCCAAAAAATACAAACTTGCAGTTAGAAGATGAACAAGTTCTGGAAATATAATGCATAGCATTGTGATTATAATCAATGATACTGTATTATATGTTTCAAAGTTGCTAAAACACTAGCTCTTAAATGCCCTCAACACAATTAAAGAAATGACAAATTTGTGACGTGATAGAGGTATTAGCTAACGCGATGGTGGTAATTGTCATGCAATATATAAATTTATGAAGTGAACATATTGTATATGCTGCACTTATACAATATCATATGATAATTATGCCCAGATTAAAATTGAAATCATATATATAATACACCTAAAAATTTGGATTATGTACTGATTGATGGACCTGGAGAATATTATGCTAAGTGCAATAAACCAACCAGAGAAAGATAAGCACCATATGTTTTCACTTATATGTAGAATCTAATGAACAAAATAAACTATCAAACAAAATATAAACAGACTCATAGATACAGAGAACAGACTGATGGCTGTCAGAGGGGACAGGGAAGACGGATGGGGTGTGGGAGCTGGGTGAAAAAAGTGAAAGGATTAAACAAAACAAACACACAAACAAAAAAGTCATAGACTCAGATAGCAGTGTGCTGGTTACAGAGGGAATGGCAGGTGGGAGGAGGCAGAAGAGGGTAAAGGGCCCCATGAATGGTGATAAAAGGAGACTTGGGGTGTTGAACACATAATACGATACACAGGTAATGTATTATGCAACTGTAAGCCTGAAACCTATATAATTTTATTAACCAATGTCACCCCAATAAATTCCATAAAAAAATGTAATGGTATGCTTTTTTTTCAAGACTGTGTCTGTTTATAGTGTTGTTCTTATAATTACCAATATATCAATGTTTTTCAAAATGGTGAAAACTTACAGAATGCCAGAAAACATAATTCCAGAAAACATACCTTCATGATTCAGAAACACTGAATTAAAATATAATAACTTTCATTTTGAGAATAAATCCAGCAAAAACTTGGCAAACAATTTGAGATACAATAGGCTGTAATTTGAGCATAGTATGTTAATTTCTGACAGAGAAACCACACACCACAGAAAACATGTTTATGTATCTGCAGGAAGATATTTCTTAGAAACTTGTAAGTTAAATTGGTAATCAAGTCTCCAACTATGAATAAGAATGACTCAGGGGAAAAAAAGAGACTTCAAATAAAGGAGAAAATGAAGAAAGAAGTTGTCGTCCAAGATTGCAGCAAGAGAAGTCTAGGAAGCAGGATCTAGAGAAATTCTCTGACCACCTGGGGCACTAAGAAGGTAGGAGTTGATGAGAAGATTGAAAGCATATGAAAGAAAGTATCCTAGGCATTCCTGGTTTTCTATTCAGCGTAGATATTATTAATTCTTGGAGACTAACTGCTTCTCCACAAATTACTTTGTACATGTTTTTACATGATTTATATTTTCCCATAACCCTATTGAGATGGTAATAGCGCAAGTAAGTCTTCATGTTTTCAGATAAAACAATGTATGTTTAAGAATAATATTTTTTGTGTATTTCTCGCATAAAAACATTGCTCATTAACTTCAACACAGCAATTACCAATTCAACGTACCAATTACATCCCCTTTCCTGATTATTACCGTTGCTCCTTTCATCTGCATAACCATCACCAGTGTCCCCTTTGCCTATGTGCTGGGTAAGAGTCTCTGGATTTCCTGACAGCTTTTCCTTGATGCAACTTCTTAAAGTGCATCTCCTCACACCTTCTGCTTTCTGTTTGTTTGGGGGATTTCTTTTTCTTATTTGCCTCTAAATTATACTGGTATTACTGGTTGTCTCAAGATTATATCAATGAAAAAACTGTGGGAATGTGTGTGTGTGCCTGTATAAATGAACATATATCTTTTTCTTTTTTATCAATGGATTGAGGGAGGCTTTTTTTTTCTGACAGTGGAATTTGGCACTGATAGCTTCTTATCAATGGGTCATAGTATTTGTTGGTGAAGGTTAACTAGAAGATAGAAACAGCAGCCTTGATTCTTGGAAGTTAATTATTCAAATAAAATAATGAGCATATAGTTTATTAGTGCCTTTTCCACTAAAACACAATAAGTCAGACAACATCACATCAAAATCCAAATTTGAATTTTATGTAGTTTATTAAAAATAAGAAATTCTCTGAGTACAGGCATAAACAAATTAGCAAAAGAAGTTAACCCAAGATTGTTGCCGTACACATTCACAATTTAAATTTTTATTAAAAATTATAAATTAAACTATATAATTAGGTATATATTGTCTTTCTGTTTAGTGGATATCACTCCCTTGTATTCAATTTAGTGTCAGCTATATTTTGGAAAACATTTTGTCCTTCCAGATACTTATTAAAGGAGAAACATGAAAAATGATGCAGAACTAAGACATAAAGGTAGAAACTTCACAAAGAGGAATGAATCATTACACATTCAACAATGAATCTCATCAAAATTGTTCTTAGCATCACATACTTTACTTTCAATGGTCAATCTATGAACAAACTAGTGACTGAGCTATGGGCTCCCCATCTCATTTATCACAGCAGAACTATAGCGTTCGCATTTCAAGAAAATTACAGAAAATAAAACTGCAATAAAACCAAAAAGCTGGAAACAGAGATGACACCCATGACAACATTAAAGAAAGGATACTGAAGTTGTGCAGCCATCCGCTCAACTTACAATTAATGCAGCGCAAGATCGATGTCTGACTTTTCCCGGTGCAGAATCTGACTGAACCTGAAACAGGACCCAATGGGAAACAAATGCACACCCAAATAGGTTTTATTACTAATTATAGCTGATGTATATGTCATCACTTTTTAGTTATACGAGTACACACACACACATATATATATGTATTTTTTCCTGTGGCTCAACTTTTATTCAGTTCATATATGTAAATATATAACATTTATTAATCTGCACCATGGCTGAGATGAATCTGTGATTTAGATCTGAGCTCATACAATGCATTTCTCCCAAGGTGCTTATTCTTGGCTATAATCATTCTTCATCTGAGGGATTTCTATTAGGTAGACTTGTCCTGAAATAGGTATTGGAACTAAGAAATTGGATCAAGTGATTGTATATGTATATGGATAGGGAAGAAGAGGAGCAGGTTAAACACAGGGTGAAGAAAGAGGTGTATCATTAAAGATGGAGCTCAATCATGTGGAGCATCCTAGCAGCACTCCAAACACCAGGCTGCCCCACACTCCTGTTCATGGCAGGTGAGTTGTCCTCAAAATGGAAGTAAGTGTGGTGCAGAGAGCGTGAGTAGAAAATTTTCAGGGACTTTATTCATCATTTACCTTGCACTTTTTCAACTTACATTTTTGTACAAAATAAATACCGTAGAAAATTTAATTTTTATTAATAGTAATACCTGTTTTGACAGTGCACAATCATTTTTACATTTGTAGATCATTGCCAGACTTCTCCAGTTGACCTGTGTCTGACACTACTCACAGCAGGCAGGTCGCAGAAGGACAGACTCTCTTAAAAAAAAAATTCATAGTCATCCACTTGCTTTTGAGCAATGGATATGGACTTACAACTCCATGGATATGTGCTTATCACTGACAAGAATTTATTGAATCTCATTTAATTCCCTGTTGCTGATTTTTGAATACCTAGTTTCTAAATTTGTAGTATAGGCCTGAATTCTAACCTAAGAGATTCAAAGTACATGATTAATGGTAATAATGATGGTGGTGAAAACTTTTTTTTTTGTCTGCTTATTCTTAAATTATCAGTATCAAGTATTAAATAAAAGAAAATCCTAGAATTAACTATCTTGTTCCTGTGACTGTGAATTTGTATTCATAAAACATATAATTTAGGATTAACACATACAACTAATTTGGAATTATACATAAAATAAGTACAAACATTAACAAAAAAAAACTGTCTATGTTTTCTTGCCTGTAATTTGAGGACAATAATTCTACCCACTTCACAGGGTTGCTGTGTGCATTAAATAGGCCTACAACATAGTGCTCAGTAATCTCCAATTTATATTATTATTGTTTTAAGTTTCTCTTTGATTTTCCAAGCATCTAACATAATTCTTCATGCACCCAATAATACTTAATAAATACTGTTGAATAAAGTAATGAATAAAGGCTCATGGATGCTCATGCAATTTTTTAAAATCATATTCTTAGTGAATGAATAAGAAGAATAGAGGAATTTTTATTGTTTTGGAAAATGGAATTCACTCTCTATTAAAGACTTAGCTCTCTGTCCTCACTCTTCAGGACATTAACCCCGAAGTAGTTTTGTGGATAACACAATAGTCTCATCAGTTTTACTCAGACTGGAAGACATCATCTAGCCTGAGATCGCACATGACAATGATGAGACAGAACAGTTTCCTTGTTCTTACACCTGCTTTTGGAGAGTGATGATGGGGGTGGTTGGGGTGTGGATTTGAAGAAGATAAATTTTTTGGAAAATGCCCTGGATTTTGTAGATAGGGTCAGGTTGTCTGTTGCACAAAATATTCTTTCTTTTTTAAAAAAATATATTTTATTGATGATGCTATTACAGTTGTCTCATTCCTCCCTTCATTCCCCTCCACCCTGCACACTCTCTCCCATCCACATCCCCCCCCTTCAGTTCATGTCCATGTGTCATACTTATAAGTTCTTTACCTTCTTCATTTCCCACACTATTCTTGCCTTCCCCCTGTCTATTTTCTACCTACCATCTATCCTACTTATTCTCTGTACCTTTTCTCCCCTCTCCTCCTCTCACTCCCATTGCTAACCCTCCATTTCTGTGGTTCTGTTCCTGTTCTAGGTGTTTGCTTAGTTTGCTTTTGTTTTAGGTATGATTGTTAATAGTTGTGAGTTTGCTGCCATTTTACTATACATGTTTTTTATCTTTTTTTTCTTAGATAAGTCCCTTTAACATTTCATATATTAAGGGCTTGGTGATGAGGAACTCCTTGAACTTGACCTTATCTGAGAAGCACTTTATCTTCCCTTCCATTCTAAATGACAGCTTCTCTGGATAGAGCAATCCTGGATACAGGTCCTTGCCTTTCATGACTTGGAATACCTCTTTCCAGCCACTTCTTGCCTGGAAGGTCTCTTTTGAGAAATCAGCTGACAGTCTAATGGGAACTCCTTTGTAGGTGACTGTCCCCTTATCCCTTGCTGCTTCTAGAATTCTCTCTTTCATTTTAATCTTGGCTAATGTAATTATAATGTGCCTTGGTGTGTTCCTCCTCGGGTCCAACTTCTTTGGGACTCTCTGAGCTTCCTGGACTTCCTGGAAGTCTATTTCCTTCAACAGATTGGGGAAGTTCTCCTTTACTATTTGTTCCAATAACTTTTCCACATGTTGCTTTTCCTGTTCCCCTTCTGGTACCCCTATAATTCAGATGTTAGAACGTTTAAAGATGTCCTGGAGGTTCCTAAGCCTCTCATTTTTTTGAATTCTTGTTTCTTCATTCTTTTCTGTTTGGTTGTTTCTTTCTTCCTTCTGGTCCACTCCATTGATTTGAGTCCCAGTTTTCTTCCCATCACTATAGGTTCTCTGTGCATTTTCCT
>PVKU01005066.1:26755-131519 GCA_004027475.1 Anoura caudifer
GAGGGAACAATAGTGCTTGCTCCTCTCTCTGTTGGATTTCAGTCTTTTCCACCACTTTCTCCAAGCAAACTGGGCCCTCCTGGTGCTGATTCCCAGGTGGGTGGGCTTGTGTATGTTCTAGGGCCCTGTGGGTCTCTCCAAGGAACTCTCCTGTGAGGCTGGGAGTCTCTCCCCGCACCTCGACCCCCACAGGTGTTTTCAATCGGTATTTTAAGGCTTTTATTTCCTGGTGCTTGGACCCTGGGTTGCTTGGCCTGTCTCACTCCCCAGTTTCACCTGGTTTATCTGTGCCCAAATGTAGGACCGCTGGGTCAGCCAGCCACCTTGTATGCCATTCCCGGCTTCATGTGCTCCGCCATGCTTGCTGCCTTTCTGGGTCTACCCGTTGCCATCCCAAGCCAGAGGTCTGCCAAGTGCTGCCTGCACGCCTAGGGTCCAAGTGCTGCTGTCTTTTGCACCTGGGTTTGTCAGCTGCTGTCTTGTGCACCTGGTGCCACCGCTTTTTTTGCTGTGACCCCTCTCCGCCCAGCTGCCCAACTCCGCCCCTCCTACCGGTTTGGATCAATGTGTCTATTTTAATTCCTTGCTTCTTGGACTTCCATACAGTTCAATTTTCTGTCAGTTCTGGCTGATATTTTGTTTCTAAATTGTTGTTGTCCTTATTTCAGTTGTGCATGGAGGGAGGCACAGTATGTCTACCTATGCCTCCATCTTGGCCAGAAGTCAAAATATTCTTTCTTATACAGAGTCACTTTCTAGCTCATTCTCATTTGTATTTTTTCATTTTTCCACAGTCTTCTTTAACTAGCCATTTGCATTTGGCATGTTCTACTTTTAATTATGTCATTACTCAACTATAAACATTTCTTTTCTCCTTTGTTCAGCTGCATAGTCTCATTTTGCTTTTTAAAAAAGAATATAAAAAAACCATGGGATTAATCATGTTTAAGTATGGTTTCCTTTATGGCACAATCACATTTAAAGGATTGCAGGGGTCTCATATTCCCTGTTTTGTCTTTTAGCCTATATTCATTAACATCTTTACTGCCCAGGTATTCGTATATCTGTTTCTTCGATTTTAGGTTACCTTATCCACACTGCACTCCACTCTCTACATCTAGGTAATTCCTGCCCATCTGTAGTGGGTTGAATAGTGGTCCAAAAAATAAGACGGGTACAGTTCTAAACTCTAGAACTTGCTAACAGGACAATGATTCCAAAAGCGTCTTTGCAGGCATAATTAAAGATGTTGAGCTGAGATTATCTTGGTGTTAGGGTGGGCACTAAATCCAATGAGAGATGTCCTTAGAGTGGAAGAGCAGAGACAGAGAAACAGAGGAGAAGGTGACTTGAGGACAGAGCAGAGACTGCACCAATTTGCCTGCAGCCACCAAAATCTAGAAGAAGAGAATGGAACAGTTTCTCCCTCAGACACTACAGAAGGAACCACCCCTACCAACGCCTTTATTTAATACTTCTGATTTCTGTATCTATGAGCAAAGAAATTTCCCTTATTTTAAGCCATAAAATTTTTGGTCATTTGTAATAGCATCCTTGGGAAACTAATAAACCATCCTTCCAAATTCATTTTAGGTTATAGTTGTAACAATAATAGCCAGAATTTGGAGCCATATCAATTGGATTTGATTTCCAAGTCTTCTACTCACTAGATGTTTGGTCTTGGGCAAGTTACTTATCTTTCTCTACTTCATTGTCTGTAAAATGGGAATAACAAGTACTCACTACACATTAAACTATTGGAAAAACTAACCATTACTATTACTATTTTTAGTTGACATATAGTAAGATTACATTATATATTTGTTAAATAAATAGATACGTTGATGGATACATAAATGTGTTCCATAAAGTTGGATTTAAGTACTCAATCCTCACTGGCTTCCTGGCCAATTTCTAATATGCACCTTATCTCTTACTTGTGGCTGCATTTCAATATAGTTAAAGTATAATAGTCACACATAGCACTCAAATTATAAATCTCCAATGCAATTAATTTTCTCAATGAAAACACACCCATGTATCCAGCCCCTGAGTATTCACTACTTCTCACCAAAAGAAAATACTCTTTTGACTTGTAATACTATAGATTAATTTTGCCTGTGTTCAAAATTTATGTGAATGGAATCATACAGTATGAAATATTTGGTGTCCTGCTTTTTTTGCTCAACATTATGTTTGTGAGGTCCATTCATGTTGTTTATTCTCACTGAAGTACATAATATACGACAATTATATAATTATACTAAATTTTTGTTGGACACTTGAATCATTTCTTGTTTCCTTTATCTGTAATAGTGCCACTGTAAATATTGTTATGCATTTTGGTGAACACTAAGAAATTCAGTGAGGCATATACCTAGAACTTCCATGTCACAAAGTGTGGTAAATTCAGCTCAAATACTGTATTTTGTCAAAATAATTGCAGAAATTTATACTTCACCAACAGTCTATGAAGCTTGAAATTGTTTACATGCACTTCAACACTTACTCTCATCTACCTCTTATTTTAGTCATTCTAACACATATTAAATTTAAATTTAAATCTGTGGTTCCTTGATGGATAATCATGCCCATAGCTTTGTTTGTGACTTTCATGTTTGCCATTTGCCCACTTTTCTACTGGGTTATGTGAAGGTTTTCTTTTCTTACTTCACAGATAATTTGTTGTATATTCTGCATGAGTCCTGTTTCAGATATGAACACTATACATGTTCTCTCTCAGACTGTGCTTTGCCTTTGCAGCCTCTTAATGGTATCTTTTGATGAACAAATGTTCTTAATTTTAATGTAATTCAATTGATCTTTCTTTTTCCTTTGGAATAAGAACTCTGTGTGTTGTGTTAATAATTTTTACATGTCCCAAGGTCTTAGAAGATTTTTATCTTATGTTTTATTTTAGAAAATTTAGTGTTCTATATTCACCTCTGGCTATAAAAATTATGAGGAGCACTTTTCCTGCATGGTTTGGGGTAAGGGTTAAGATTCATTTTTTTTTAAAAGGATAGTCATGCACCTCTTATTGAAAAGATCATTGTTTTAAAGCTTTAGTGCAGCACCAACTTAACCAACCAAAAAAAAAAAAAAAAACCTCATTTCTACACTTAGACAGCAAACTTAAGAAGGATATAGCAATGTTTTGTAACTTCTGTTTTTCTGACTATATCCTTAGCACGGTCAATGGCTGAAAGTGGCCAGATGAGGAATGGTAGTTTAGTACATTCTGTTTAGTATGTTAGTATCCTTTGAAATGTTATTTCTTTTCAAAATAAATAAATACTTTTCTACTATAAAACCACACTTTATTATTCCACTTGATTAAACCTATATTTAAAATAATTCACATAACCCTGTAATTGAAGAAAATTTTGTACTTAAGTTGAGTTTATTATTAGTTTTTTCCTTTGCTGATGAGCATCTATTAAATTAGGTAACCATTACAATATTTCTGTATTTATAGAGCCTAGCACATAGTAGATACTGAAAAAATATATGTAGATACTAAAGAAATATATTTGGAATGCATAAATAGATGGAAAACCCCATTTTCCACATACTATGCTCATAAAAGGAGGGAAAGATAATGAATCAAAATAAAAAGACAGGATGAAAGAAATATTTTTTATTTTTCTAAGATGCATGTGCTAATTGGTTTGATTGCAAGTTGATGTTTCTGTATATGCGACTTTGTATGTATCCTGTTGTATAATCCCATCATACTCGCTGATTCATAAGGATAAATTACAAAAGAAAAAAATGTTAGCATTTCTGCAGGTTAGGGACATATTGTAATGTGTCTATGTAGCACAATAAAATGTCACTTTTTCTGGAAAACAATTCGATGATAAGAGTTGGCAATTCTAAATGCTGTATAACCATCCTCTGAGCTGTCTGCTTCTTGTAAAAAAATTGTTACCTTGATAATGTGTGAAAACATTCTTAAGATTTGGCAAAGCTGATAACCAAAATCTGAAAGTGCTACTATAAAAATATATCAGTGAAAATCCAAGTGAGAATATAATCAAACAGAAATTATTCATTCATTCATTAATTCATTTGCTCATTCATTCAAGCACATTGTTTTACCCTCAGTAAAACAATCACAAATTATTTTGATGTGCTTCCTGTTCACATACCTCACTCTTGAATGGAAAGGAAACCAATTTAGGTTTCTGAGTGACAGGTGAGAGGTAGGTATATTCAGAGGTCAGGGATGCTAGGGGGCGCATATTTAGGTTAGGTTTCTCCCTTCAGGAAAGATCTCTTTCTTTCTCCCTCTCTCTTATTTCTCTTTCTCTCTCCCTCTCATATAATTTCTTCCCTTTAACTCAAGTTGAGAGTTGAGCTTATACTCATGGTGAATGCACACAAATACTAATAAAGCACTGCTAGAAGTCTTTTTATTCAGCTTGTTGAATATGCATTGCCAAAACTCAGGTACCATATAGAATAAAATATAATATACTTGATATATGGCCTTTCATACTCAAGGTATCCGAGAGCGCTTTACAGAGCAGTGACTTAGATAATGTAGTGCAGTGATGGCGCTGGCAAACTCGCTGTCACAGCGAACTCGGCAATACATCACACGGTAGCCTTGAACACTGAAACCTGTTTGAGTGAGAGAACCAAAGTTAGCTAAAATTTTGAGAGTTATACCTGACAGATTTTCAAAGTGACTTGCCGTATTGTTATTCTTCTCCTAAGTCTGATGTTTTATTTAAACGACAGACTATTTATTTCTCAAGGTTTTTTTTATAAGCTGGCACAGGCATTAGTCTGACAATTTTCATTAGAGTATATATTCTAGGAAGAATAATATGATAATTGGAAATAAGAATCCACTTTGTAATGAAATTTTCTTGTGTTTCACAGGTAAAGCTGGGAGTACAGTTGTTTGGGGAGGGTATCAAGTACTGAAAAATATATGCATATTATAATTATTTTATTGATATCTGAGATACACAATTCTAGCAATTTCTACTTTCAATCCCCATGGCAACCCTATGAGATATATATTATAATCTTCATTTTGCAGGTGAAAAAAACAGGTGCCAAGAGATTAGGAAACTTACTCAAGGTCACTGTTAGAATACAGAAAAGTAATACATAAGCCCAGCTCAGTCTCACTCCAAAGTGTAAGATCTTTCCCCTGCATAAAACAGTCTATGAAGGGTAAAGACAAAGGAATGTATTGGTTATGTCTCATTCAAAATTGAAATTAAAAATTGGCTTCATAGCAATGCTAATATATGTAGGCTAAGGTTATACCTCAAATATAAAACAAATACTAATGAGGATGATGTTATAGTAACAAATAAGTCTATCTCAAAGCTTCAGAAATAATTTCAGATACTTCCAATGTTCAGAAATAGTCTATTTGATTACTTATGGTAGGAGCAAAACTCTCCCTAGATGTTAATCAATGTGAGAACAGGGGTGAAGTCTCATTGTTCTCATGCAAATATGCATCTGACTTCATACAGCATTTGGCCATAAAAATAAAATTATATACTTAAATATGTATTCATTGCCTGTTAGATATAAAATTCTAAGCTAGGGATTGTGAAATTATAAATACAAATTAAACATAGATACTGTTCTCAAAAACTCACATTGTAGTTTATTTCAACATGTAAGGATTAATAAAATGAAAGAATAAAAAAGTACTGAAAAGTAAATCATAAAAATACTTCTAGCAAAGAGATCAGAGAAAACTAATAATGAGATGATATATTAGTTGGACAAGTGTCCAAGTACAATTGCAAAATAAGACATTATACCATTTCCTCTCCCAAATGTTGTCCTTTACTCTGCTTTACATATTGACTAATAATATCATCATGTACTCAGTCAGATACTCACACAAGAAATCTTCATTTTTCTTTTGACTTTAGTTTTTAACCATATAGTCCTCTTAAATGGAATACCATTCATTCTAGCTGGTAAATGCGTATTTCTTATCTACCTACTTAACCCTCTTCCCCCGTCCCCATGATATTCAGATTTCGTTTATCTCATGTAAATTTCCCCCAATGTCTACTATATCTAGATTTGCTACATTTCAAACTTCTCTTCACACAGTAGCCAGTGTTGTTTGTATAATGCAAATATCACTGTATCATCCCCACGCTTGTATTTTCATCTAAATCCTCAGTTTAAAGTTCAAATTTCTTAGTTCATTTTAGTGAGCCATTTTTGATGGCAACTGCTTATTTCTCTGTTTCTCTGGAGCCATTTCACCACTTCTCACCTTACTTGTTAAGCTCCATTTATACAAGTACTTGAAATTCTCAGAACACTGATTCCTAGTATCAAACTCCTACACCAGAATGTTTCCATTGTTTGTGATGCTCCCTTAACCCATTTGTATGTTTTAGATTTCTGGGGAACATTCATCTCCCTCAGCCTTATACTCACTGAACTTCATAGGAAAAATAAACACATGGCTTTATATACCTTCACTGTACCATTTCTAATGATGCTATTCATGCTCTTCATAGTCACTCATAGATGTCACTAGACTTTAAGCATCACAGGAATGATATCTGGCATACAGAAGCTGCAAAATACCTATCAGTAAAATGAATGAATAAATGCATTCATTTTCTGCCTCTCCTCAGGATTGTCATTTAATTAGTTAAAATTGAGCTACATGACTATTTCTGTCAATATTGCTTAGCAGAATTTTAAAATGAAGAGTAGAGACTTTGCCATTACCCCCTCAATATCCATCTTATTCTCTAGAACGTAAGCTCACTGAATAATGTGGCAGAGAGAACAGTGACCCCACAAAGATGTCCACATGCTAATCTCCAGGACCTGTGAATAGCTGCCTCGCCTGACAAAAGGGACTTTATGTTTGTGATTAAATTAATGGTCTTGAGATGGATAAACCACCTGGAATGACCTGATGCCCCACTGTAATTGCAAAGGTTCTTCTAAAAGGGCAGCAACAACATCAAAAACAACAATAAGAGGTGTGACATGATGGAAGCAAGCTCTTACGCGGCTGTAAGAAAGGATCCACTTGCGGAAGAAGGCCAGCCACCTCCAGAACCAGAAAAATGGCAAGAAAGCAGATTATCCCCTCAAGAGCCTCCAGAAATAACAACAACACAATAACACAGCTGACCCTTTGACCCAGTGAGACTGATTTTGGACTTCTGACTTGCAGACCTTGAAGACAATAAATTTGTGCTGCTTCAAGCCACTAAATTTCTGGTAATTTGTTACAGCAGCCATAGAAAGCTAACATGCATAATGACTTTCCCATAGTAGGAAATAAATACATATTTATTAGGTGAATAAAGGAAAACCTTAGGGGCAAATGTGCCTGAAGGAACATTGAAAGGACAAAGGAAAACATCCGCAGATTGTTTTCCCATTTTTCAGAAATGTTGGTTAGACATATTTTTAAGTAAAACACATATATGAACAAAAATACCTGAAGACTTAAATGGTGAAGAATAGAAGCAGTATTTCTTAAAGGGTAGTGTGTATGAGAAGCACCTGAAATGCTGGAGCCAGCTCTCCGGTTTTGGGCTCAGTAGCTCAGGACAGGGCCTGGTCCTTCCACGGTTAACAAGTTCCAGATGAAGCTGCAGCTGCACCAAGGTTGTGCTTTGAGAACTATCAGGATAGAAAAAATATCTGTTCATTTTGATTCTTCTTGCTTTCATTTTCAACTAATTTGAACTTCTTGTCTATTTCATATTTTCAAACATTTCTTATGTGGCTTTAACATTATATTCATTTTCCAAATATTTCAAAATATTTTCATTTGCCCAAACATCAGATTTCTTTTATGTTATAAGGAAACGATTGATACTTAAGTTTGCAATTATTGGAAATGTTTCATGAAATAATTATTTTTTAAAAAGAGAATCTTTATAAGCACATGAAACTCCACTGAAGATCCCAAAGTCTTCAATCTAATTTCTTAAATGTAGATGAATGGAGACATTTAGAAGAATAATGGAAAAACTTTACCTTAAAAAATAATGTTGACCTGGCTGGTGTAGCTCAGTGGATTGAGCGTGGGCCTGTGAACCAAACGATCCCAGTTCGATTCCCAGTCAGGGCACATGCCTGGGTTGCAGGCCAGTTCCCAGCAAGGGACACAGGAGAGGCAACCATACATTGATATTTCTCTCCCTCTCTCCCTCTCTCCTCCCCTTCCCCTCTAAAGATAAATAAATAAAATGTTTTTTTTTAATTAATGTTGAGCTTTAAATTTTAGTCTGGGTTGCCCTCTGCCCCTGCATTTCCTTTGGAGAGCATCTAAGATTGGAGAGGGTGATGAGGAGCAGCATACTTCAGCCAAATGCCTGATGGAACCAAGCATGTTAAACTACGATATGGTGCACTTTCTTCCTTCTCAGATTGCAGCGGGAGCTTTTTGTTTAGCACTGAAAATTCTTGGTAATGGTGAGTGGACAACAATTCTACAGCATTACCTGTCATACCCTGAAGAATCCCTTCTTGTTATGCAACTCCTCACTAAGAAGATAGTCATGGTGAATCGTGGGCTTACAAAACACAGGACTACCAAGAACGAGTATGCCACGTCAAAGCATGCTAAGTCAGCACTCTAGCACAGCTGAATTCTGTATGAGTTCAAGATTTAGCCAAGGCTGTGGCATAGGTATAACTTGTGAACTTGAGTTGGAGTACTGTAATATCTCAGATACAATTGGCACCATGTGCTATCTGTATATATGCTATGAGACATTTGCTTACTTTTAATAAAGCTATGATCCATTTTAATTCTTAAAAATAATGTTGAATGAAAAAAGACACTGAAAATATGTAATCTGTGATTTTATTTCTGTCATGTGTAAAAAAGCCAAGAAAATCAATTGTTTTTGACAGACGACAAGATGCTGGTTTCCTCTGGTGTGAGGGGCTGGTAGCAGCTGGAAAGGAGCCCAAGGCTGACTATGGGCTAAGGGTTGGGTTCCACCGACTGACTGGGTTGCAGATGCAACCCACCAGCTGTGTTACGGATGTATCTTTATGCGTGTATTTTATATTTTAGCAAAAAGTACTTGTTACCCAAAAAACCCTAAGAATTGTTTCACATGTTGTTTTCTACAGGGTATTTTCCATTTGATTGGGTCTTTTTTGTGTGTGTACCCTTGAAATGATTTATCTATGGGTAAGGGGATCTGAAATGGATGTTGTAACATAACTATTTTCTGAAATTATTCTCTGACACAAGTAGTTTTTAAAAAGTGAAAAGGCTACTGTTTTCCAACACACACTTTCAACAAGACCTTTTTATTGAATATTTAATATTTTCATCTACATGAATGTTATAAATGCATCATAAATGTGCAGGTGAGATTACATTTGTATGAGTTCTTTATGTAAAGAATGAAATATCAATTTGTTAAGTCATGCAATGTAAAATAGAAAAGTACGAAAACCAAAAATTACTTTCTTTTAAAATTATTTTATACTATGGTGGAATTAATAACTCATTGTGTTTATCTTCATTTTTAATTTATTCTTTTCCTTCCCTCACCTATAATCTATTGCAGGGACATTGTGTCATAGTTAGCTGAATTATAAAGAGGTGAAATAATTGGCAATTCAGTCAGTGATTCTCCTGGATTAAAAACAAGACATGTGGTAATGATTCAGCTGAAGTGAATAAAAGAGAACAGGTAAGCACATATGGCGCAACATCTGCTTTCAAACTTAGAAAATATCTTCCCTAATCCCTGAAGCTTTCTTGGCTTTTGTTCTTAATTCTTTTTTCCTTACAGAAAGCACCATAAAAATATATCTTGACTATTTTTTACATTTATTATAATTTTTCCAAATATTAAATCACTACAATTTCCATTTCACAGTTTCTGATCCTATCACAAAAGCTTCTGAATACTGAAACAAATAGATTTAGAATAGTTAAACATAATCGGAATCTCAAAGAGAATCTTTCTCTTCTTTAAGTGGATTTAGTCTCTTTTGTCCTTGATCTTTTATGATAGAAAGTAGTTTTGATTTTTTCAAAGCCTGTTGATACATTGTAGAAATATTATAGAAACAAGTGTATTATATATTTTACTTGTATTGTTCTTCATTTCACCAAAGATGGTTGAATGTACCGAGGTACCATTATGAACACTGTATGTTGCAAATATATTATAATCTTTTCTTTCCACAATGACTATAATTTGCTGTCCTGTTAAAAAGCTGAATAAAAAATAGTTTTAAAATACAATGTTTCAATTCCTGATAATTCAGAATTTCTCAGACTTAGAAATACAGGCTGTTTATAAATTTTTCCCTGTTTATTAAATAAAAAAATGGGCTCCATAGCCAGGACTTAGAAAGGATCTTTCATTTGCATAAATATTCACTGTGTAATTAATTTAAAATAATTGTTCAACAGTATTTACTTGTTCAGTACTCCAACATCAACAGATGACTTATCTCAGTTTTACTACATTCTTGCCTAGCTAATCTATCTTTTCCTGAGCATCTACCACACTATGAGTTTTCCTAACATCTGTCTCATTGACCTTCACAGCTATCCTGTCCCCAGTATCCAGGCAAGAAAGTGAGGCTTGGAGCTGGTGAAACAGTGAATCTTAAATAGAGCTGGCTAAGGGGAGGTTGGCTCTTTGTCTCAGTCTCAGTCTCTGATTCCATGACCATGCACCCCTGAATCTGTGTTAATATATCTATATATCATATTATGAGTTTTAATATTTCTCCAATTTGAATGAAGTAAGGATAAAAATTCTAAATTTTAGATGAAGTGAGGAAAATTGCATTCATTTTTACAGTCAATGGAACAACCAGCCCCTCAAGTAATAGCAGTAGGGAAACACTGCTTATCAGGAAACTTTGAAAAACAGCACAAGACAACGATGGGACTCTTTTTGGAAGATCTAAAGTATTGTGGTGGATTTTTCTTATTTCTAATGATTAAAATGTGTTTGGAAGACCCATTAATTATTTTAAATCCTCAATTTTACCATTAGAAAAAAATATTTTTAGTATTCTAAATACATGTTATATTTGGAAAAAAGTTGTTTAGGTTTTCTTGTCTCTAAAACAAAAAATACATGTTTAATTGACTTTAATGTTGTTCTTAAATGTTTCCATTGTTTTGACTTCTCTTTTATTATGACCTCACATAAGAGTTGATAAACACATAAAATAGATTTATAACATCTTTATCTTTATGTGGAATTAGCTTTTGAACTTCTAAATGGTTTCTGTTTTTTTTTTTCTACAGATTAGTTATTTCTTGCTGCATGATAGTTTTTATATGGTAAAGATATAATCACTAGTTTTCTTTTACTTTTATATTAAATTGGTTTATTGCAGCTGACTTATAATCAACAAGTAATCTGAGAATTAAGTGCTCATGTTATTAATATTAATCAACTATTTTTATTGCCAGCATCTGCTTTAATATCATCCTCAAATTATTGTAATCTGACCTATTGTCTTTGGATAAAAATCCTCAGTAAAATGTAGGTATCCAACACTGGAATAACAGAGGAAGGAAGGTTCTATTCAGAGAGAAAGAGAGTGTAAATGAATTTGGTATTATACCACCAGGTGATACAATGCTATTGAACTGCACTACACACACACACACACACACACACACACACACACACACAATCAATTACTCCTCAAATGTGTTTTCTATAGAGAAAATAGGATGAAAAAGAGAAAGGAGAAGGATGGAGATAATCATCTCTATTCTCCTACTAGGCAGGAGTCCTGCTAAGCTGACTTCTTAGGAAGAGAGAATGCCGTTTTCTTGCCTGTCTAGCACTAACAACTGCTGCAGACCAGGAATCTATGGCTTTCTTCAGAACTGCCACTTTTGTGGCAGGAAAGATTAAAGGGGAATTATCCAGCGATCTTGAATACCATATAACACAAGCACTGTTTTGTTTGTTTGTTTTGAAGCAACGATGCAATAAGTAATTTGTATTTCCTCAAACATTTTTGAGTGGTCTTAGAACAATTTTCTTACACAATGTAAATGAAATTGATTAGTAAGTCATAGAGTCAAATATTTTAAATTGTATCACAAATATATATACATACATATATGATAACCACAGATATATGGTTATTTGATTTTTATGTGTTATATATGGTTATTTGGTAAATGGTTATGGTCCACTTGTAATAGTAACAAATTCCATTATAGAAAGTTAAAATATCTGCCTGTCTAAAAAAGTCCAGAGGCTGCATTTCAAATTGGATTTAGAAATTATCTTACTTGAGTACAGGAGGGCCCAAAACATGTACAGTGGTTCACTAATCTCTTCTAATGAAACTAGATCTAGCTATCAAATATAAAGTCATGGTTCTATATGTTCTAAAAGCTTATAATTTGCTTTCTATTCTATGCATTTTAGCTAATTATTTAAATGTAAATATATTGATATTACTGACACAAATGTTCCTGACTGACATTTAAGTAGGCCTTTCCTTGTGTGGTGGAGTAACACACTCATACGCTTCCTCTCACAGATGCTTAGCATCTTCAAATTAATGAATGATGAGGGTCTACTTCTCTTATTAGACAGCAACGGTGGGTGGAGGTGGGTTGTTCATCAGTACCCATGTTCAAGTTCTGCTGAGCACAGATATTCTATATATGAACACAAGTTCTATTTTGCTCCCCCCCCCCAGAATTCAGTTTTCAGTTCTTGGCATGTTCTAAGATTAGAATCTATTTTTTTTCAATTGTTGATGGCTGCTCAGAAAAGTCTTTGGAACCTACTCTATGAATTTGTTGGCCCTAAGGTGGTGTAAGTGTAAAATGGACAGTAAAGATTTTGGCTCATCCTGAAATGGTTTAAGACACTAAAATATATGAAAGATTCATTTCCCCCTGATTGATTCCTTATCTTTCCCTTCAATTACATAAATAAGCCAGTAAGAGAAAGACAAATGCCTTATGATATCACTTATATGTGGACTGTAAAGAACAAAATAAACTGAAGAACAAAATAGAAACAGAGGCATGGGCAGGCGGAACATCACAGAAGAGGGGAGGCTGGGAGACTGAGTGAAAGAAGGGGAAGTGATTAAGCAAAAAGCAAACAAATATAGACAGGCAACAGGCAGTGATAGCCAGAGGGAAAGGGGGTGGTTGGTTGGTGGAGGTGGGCAGGAGGGCAATGGGGGTGGAAAGACACTTTGCTTGAGGCAATGGGAGCTCCAGGCAGGGTGCAGATGATGTTTTACTGAGTTGTACACTTGAAACCTGTACACCCCATTCAATTCAATAAAAAAGTAATACTGGACTAGAATTACACATAGCATTACTTTCATCTCTGCTAACCATTTACACATTATTTTATCTCTAAATCTTAAACTGCAAAATATCTTCTCTCTTGCTTTTAAAAAAGTCTTTCTACTTAAGTACACTCTATCGAGGGCATTCTCACCCTGGCTGCTTCCTTGCTCCTTAGTAATTTCTATCAGAGTTGTCTCAGAACTCAGTCTCCTGACAGGTAGATAACCTAGTCACTGGCCACCCTTTTACTACTATATGGCATTTATATGTAAACCCTCGAGTGTGTATGCCCACTGATATTCCTATGGTCTTCTAATTGGCTGGGCTTCTTTCCTAATGGCTTTTGATGCAAACGGAGAGAATAACACCCCTGAATAAACCTCGTTCCCAGACATTTAATGCCATGCAATTAAATTGCAATTAAAATTTACATGACCTAAGAAATAACTTTTGACCAAAGTTAGTTTAGTTGAAAACCAACAACATAAGTGTAAAGAAGTCTGTTACAAGTTTTTTACTTTTTAGAGTCACTTTCTTTTTGTGACAAAATTAAATTTAAAAGACAAAGCCCACATAGAAAGAGTGATTGATATAAGCACATTCATGTTTTATAAGAGTAACAAATTTCAAGCAGTTTAAAAATGTATACATTTATTAAAGTACTTCTTTGAAAATAAAGAAAAAGATATGATTACAATATTTATTGGCAAAAGCCATGCCCACTATTTTTTCAGCATCTATTCAGTTAATATTGGTTGATACATATGATAGAGGATACTTATTTCAAATTGGTAGCATTATTATACATTAATTGCCATGTATTTCTGCAATGTGATATTTGCTACCTGGGACATGTAAAACAAATTACTACTTTTTGTGTCCATAAGTATTGTATAATCACTCCTAGCTTAAGAAACTAAATTTTAATTTTAAACTCTCTTTCTATACTTTGATTTGAATACTTATCTAACTTCTAGAGGTACACATAGACTGGATTTATTAGAAAAAAAATGATCATATTTCTTTCCTAGGGCAATATATCAATGCTATGTATGTATTGTTTTTCTTTCATTTATTTTCATGTGGCCTGACAAGGGCTTGCCTTAGGATAAAAGGAGATGGCTAACACAAGCTTGGAAGTGCAGATAGTATGCCTTGTGAAATAAAAATATCGATGTGATATATCTACATTTGCTACTTTTGATAGAGCTGTTTCCCTTCTATTTCATTCCCTTCTAGTAAGTGACACCTTTACAGCCCATGGGTGGAACAGGAGCACCCTGTCAACACATCCCGGGGAGTCCCCTTATTACACGTGTCGTTAGAGGATGTTTGCCGTATCTGCTTTAACACCACAGACGTTTTAAGTAGGTTATTCCATCACTTTGCCATTTTGATTATGACAACAAAATGACACCATATTGAAATGGATTTTGGAAAGAAAGGCTAACTGTCCAAAGGGGTCCATGCTCATTCTAATTAAAATTGGCTTAGGTGGCACAACCTTCATAATTCAGAGTGTGACTGTGAAGGATATGCATGTAGAAAACCTTCTTTGCTCATTAGTGCTATTTCTGTCAGACACCACTACCTGCTCTTTTCTTAATGAATGCTAAGCCATCTCTTTAGAAGATCGTGCTGCTTCCCTGAACTGAAGGAACTGTCTTATTTCCTCCCAAGTTCGTCAGGAGTAAAATCGGGGAGTCACCTCTTTGACATTTCTCAACCTCTGTACTTATTTATCTCTTTGAAACCCTGAGCTCCAGAGATATCACTGTCTTAATTAAGAAGAAGGATGTGACCATGGTAAATTGACTGATTTCATTGATTAAGGACTAGCTGTACAAGTAACATTGATTTTAACAGTGGGTCTACATAAATGTAATTGTTCGAACATGGGGCTGCATAATTATGGTGATGTACGAGAATAGTTGGTTTGTCCTTTTCAACCTTCACTAACATTCTTTTGCATGATAATGTACCTTGTGCAATTAGCGGAAATTTTAAATGTTACAAAATGTCTTTTGTGAGGACATAAAGTAATAATTATATTCTAATTTAATTCAACAGCATCAGACAGTTTTTCTTTTTCTTTCTTCTATTTGTACACAGAAGATCTTGTATATGGTAGCATGAATATGGCTTTTTACCTTCTAATATCAATAATCAGCCCAAACAAATATATACAAATAACCTATATTGTATTTCAAAATATATGTACTATATATGTTCTGAAACAATAATATTTACTATTAAATACACATTTAAATGGGTTCTTCATACCAGGGCTTAAATTCAAAGAAAGTATCTATTATCTTCCTACATAGTTATGAAAAAATATGTAAAGGTCAATGAGTGTATAGTAGAAGGGTGGCTTTTAAATTATTTGTGTTAAATGATTCTTTAATAAAGCAAACATAAATCACAGTGTAAGTAAAACACAATAATCACTGTTTCATTTACTACTAACATTTTTAAATAAGGTGACAAATATGAAATTTTCCAGGATATCACTCTAGGGGCCCTATTTAATAGGAACTAGAGTTCTAAGTAGGTAGTGTTAGTTCATAGGCAGCCAGGTTTTTTGATGCTTCATGAACAAAAGAAAGAAAAATTCTAACCTTGTATACAGTGAAACTTAAAGAAATAAAGAGAAAGAAATCACAAGTGTATCTGGATTTTAAAAAATCTTGGTTAGTGAGGCAGGAGCATTGCCTTTTTTCATAAACCTGCCACTGATTACTTATGTGACCTTTGGTAACTGTGCACTGTACATAATAAATAGTAGCTTAAAATAAGGGCCCATTCTTCATACGTGTTTATCTCTTTTATCCATTGGTAGGTCAACTAAAAAAATTATATAAACTATTGGGGAAAATGCTAAGTCTCCAGATTGACTATGCTGGTATGTGTGTTTGCTTGTTTGTTGATTGGTTGATTTTTAAATGGTGGGTATTTGCTGCTTGAACTGGGGTGGAAGGTTAATGACTAAACTAAAAGCAGTGCCATGATTCCTGGTTGCCATTAGCGTTCATAGGGCATCACTTCTCTATGTCATCCCACCATCACTTCTGTATTAATGAAACTCTGTTCCAGCATCTACATCTGTACCTAATAGGGACAATATTTTTGAAATGCCATCCAGTGCGTGTTCTCTAACTGATAAAACAGATTGTCTTCCCACATCTCTCCTGCACCGAAATGAAGCTTACCACTTCTCTCTTCCCCTTCCCACTTTAGAAAGAAAGCTCTACCCAGTCTTATCCAATAAATCCTATCTAATAGCTTTAGGAAGTAGAAGATTTGTAGCCTTGTGAAATATGGAGAGAATATGGGAGATGAAGTTTTTCAGAGCAAGTGCTCTAACATGGATGTTCTTACTTCCTTTCATTCACCCAGAATTCCTGAATAGTGAGAAGTGTGCATGCATGTGTGTGTGTGTGTGTGGTATAATTTGATGGGTCATGATAGATGTGAAAAGTGGGAAAGGCTTTTTGCTGTGATCCTTGTTTGTAATCTGACTGGAGACTGGTCTGCAGGTGTCCCCATGCTAAGTCAGGGTAGGTGCACTGGAGTAAGAGGTAACACCACAGCATCTTAGAGAGAACCAACATTCTCAATCCACTGTAGCTCCCATAAGGGATAGGAAAGAATCCCATGGGATGTGGATGTGTCATTAGGGGAATAAAATTTAACTGAATTAAAGGATGGCATACCTAACCTGTGGCTACTGTAGCAAGGGGCAAATGACCCTTCCACAAAGGCCACATGTCACCAGCCTAGACACAGCCTGGAAGAAGAAGGTTGCTCAAACTTAGAACTTATGCTTCTACAAAAGCTAAAGAGATGCTAATAAAGCAAGGAAGTGCCATTGGTCTGATTCAAGAAAATAAACTGCATGTCTATTAGCTGCACCTGAGAAGGCAGCTATGCAAAGGTCCAAGAGGTCATATCAGCGATGTCCCTCTGCCACACAGAAAACTGAGGGCTTGAGAAAAGCACAGGAGAAATTTGGGATTTTTAAACTCCCTCCCCCTTTCCAACAGGCCACATAAAGCCCAAAGCATCTGCACACTTCCTTGAAGGCTGTTGAAGAGAATATCTAAACTTGAAGACAAATAAAAACAGGAAAGCTAATTTAAATTTACACATTTGCTCCCTAACCCCACTGATAGTTAACCATATGGCAACTTGTCTGAATTAAAGCGTGTCATTTATACAAAATAAAAAGTCACATTTTCTTTAATGTGAACACAACTTTTTCAATTTGTGCCTACTAAATTTATTTTGTCTTACTACTACACATGGTCATTTTCACTTGGTTGTAATTTCATTTCTTAAATTATCTTCATTTAAAATTCGAATCAGTCAAGGGACCTTCCCATTGAGTGGGCAGGAAGATGCCACTTTTCAGGAGCCTGTTATGTTCCAAATTCTAGTCTGAGCAATTGAAATGCATGGCCTCAGTTCATCTTTTCCATGTGTGGATTAACACATTTTAATCCAGTATTAATGATGAGAAAATTCATTCCAAGATTTGTTGAGAATATGAGAATATAACCCTACCTAGTTTTCACTTCTTTAATGGACACATGTGTATGCACACACACTTCTTTTTTTCAGTAAAGAAACAACTCAATTATACCTATGAGGAAAAACACAGAAAACCTGTTCACAAACATTTTCTTTCACACTCTAGGGACATTTATTCACTTTTCTTAGGGCTGGAGTCAGAAAAGGATGACTGCAAAAGTTTACTCCTGAAACATGAATAGTTTTTTGCTTGTTGGACAGAAAAGACACAAAAAGTAGGAGAAAGGAGTAAGACCTGAAATAGTAAAGGAAGTTGGGAGACCTGCTAATTGTTTGGGAAGATCGGTGCATCAACACCAAATGGCAGTGGTGAGATATGCAGCTGACGACTCACTGAAGTCAAATTATGAGTAACTCATGCTTTAATATAGGAAAAAAAAGAAACTAAGGACCAAAAACTTTAGTTCAGAAACTTCTGCAAAAACTCCCAGGGAGAAACAGAGTCTATGTGAAATAATGCAGTGGCCAGTGGAAGAAGAGGTGAAATACCTTTGGGAGATAAGAGAAATTCTCATCATCAGGTGGGAAGTCAACTTGCTTTTCTACCAAACTCCGTGGGGACAGGGTGTGTAATTACTGCAGGAACAACTCCAGAAACAGTTGTGGGCTCTGGTTTCCCTGGTACTCCCTTGATCATGCTGGGCCTCTCCTGAGACCACGATTCTATGGGTTTCTGTAGTCTGGCTGTCATTTGGGCAATAGATCATAACAAATAAGGTCAAATAAAATCCTTAATTTCTTCATAAAATCAAATGTGGGTGAAGCCATAGTCAGGATATATTGTTGTGTTTTGTTTTATGTTGAAGCGTATATATTTTTAAACATTTTTATTAATAACATCCTATGTATCAGACATGACAGTAGTAAGTACTTCATATGGATTTTTAATTTAATTCTCACAAGTACACAATAAAGAAAGTGTTATTATAAGAAAAATAAGATGGATAAAGTTGTCCCTAGGTCACTATTCAAATCTCAAAAAATTAGACTCTGAGTCCTCTGATACAGGTGGCTTAATTTGCCTGACAGTGCCAGGTACATACTAGTTGTTCAGTAAATATCTGTTGAATGAATAAGCAAACATATTTTGTCCATGTCTAAGTAAATGTCAAACTTATATTCATAAACCTAGAATGACCTTCCCCAAGAGCAATTACTAGACATAGGACAACGCGATCAGGGAACTCACATGGGTAGATTTGCTTTCTAGAAATGCACAGTCAGGTTCCAAAAGGAAAAGTACATATGGCAAGGTTAATACTGGAGACAGTAAATTCCATGAGAAAGTTGTTTCAATAATTCTATGAAAGCTTAAAAAAAGGGTGATGACAGAAAAAAAGGGGGAAATGAATTTTATACACCTCAAGAAAGAAGAATTAACAAAACTTAGTGAGTAATACAATGCTGTGGGTAAGGAAGAGAAATGAGTCCATTCTTTGCACATTATTATGCAAAGGTATCTAAAATTCACAATTGCTTTCCTTTAGTGATATTAATGGGGTCATGCCTCATCATTTTCATGACTCATAGAATTTGTTGCAATAATTTTGGAATTTACATAAAAGGAGAAGAAACGTTATACTGACAAACTAAGAAGTGAGAAAGAGAGAAAATCTATTGAAAAAGAAGGTTTAGGACTTAGGTGTGTAATATTGGAATACTAAAATATCCTAATATTTCTCTTTTATGACCTACTTGAATTTAGCCAATTACAGTGTTCTTTTCAAGTCAAGTAAACAAGTATTGGCTGAGTAAACCAGTAATGTGTTTATTCAGCTATTAAATAAAGTAAATACTTATTAGGTGACAGGTATTGTTACAACAAAAAAAAACTTTACTTATGTATTTACTTACTTTATAATGAAATGTAGAAAATACATCTCCAATCATTAATAAATGTATATATATGGGCAGGGAAAAAAATCATGCAAACTCATATAATCTGGAAATCAAAGAGTAAAATGAAACAGCATGAGCTGTGTTAAAAAACACATGCCTCAGGAGGAAAGCAAAGTTCGGGTGAATTTAGGTACTTATTATAACTACAGTACACCAAGCCATTTAGTCACTGCAAGGGATTACATAGACAAGGAAAACTGTCTGCTTGTATTATGATTAGAGCCTATCTAAAGAATGTTTAAAACTTGTATTGTCTGAAAAACAGAAGACAGGATCTCAGAAAAGGAAATGGTATTTGTAAAAGGATCTTCAGGAAACCAATATTAGGAGGGGAAAGTAATACTGGGAAGTAGTGGAAAATAACTATAGATAAACAAAATGGGACCAATTCTTGGTAAAACTCATCTTGGTGTTGTCCACATAACAGGGGATCTTTGTTCTTTGTTTGAAATGAGGCTTTGAAACAAAGTTGCAGTCAAAGAAACATTATTTCAACTTCCAGTCTCAGAACGCAATATAAAGCTTTATTTTAGTGTTCCTTGAAGAAACAGACAAAAGCTTTATAGTATATCAAATAGAGAATCTTGTAACGTTTCCTTAGATGTCTCTTCCTCCTCTCTAGCCCCCTCTTTCTTCAGAGCCCTTGGTCTCCTCAAACATCCCCACACTGCACTTTGCTTATTCATTCTGCTGTAGAGGCATTGGTACCTAACCCCTGATAAAAGCCTGTACACCCTGCACAGAAGCCTTCTTAATCTTTTCTTGGACTTCCATGCCTCATGCCTCCATAGGGGCAGCCCTTCTGGGATTCTGGTGAATAAAAATGTTCATCCTTCTGCATTATCCTCAGAGAAATATATCACTCTTCCAATAAAACTATTCCACAATTTATTTAGACTAGGTGGAGAAAAAATATACTGAAACAGGAAATTGCATACATTCATGGCTACATTATTTGTTGCTGCTATAGGTTTGTTTTAATAACAACCCACTTTCTCCTCCCCCTGTGTTGGGCATCTACCCTTTTTTTTGTTGCCCCGGAGAATTGTATTGCCTGTATTAACCAGGGAGACCCTATATTATCAGAAGACATCATTGTTCTGGGGTTTATGCCACTTCAGCTCCTTTCCACAATGTACAATGAAAAGTGTTCAGTCTACAGTGATGCCCCCTGACCATGCAGTGGCGACATAGGTAAAGAAGGCAACATCTTGGTCTATTCAGTCCTTGAGGGCATGCTTTTCCCTCTTATGCTGAAACAACAGCAGCTGAGCACCTTGTCATCTGAGAGATTGATTAATTAATTATTTAATTAATTAATTTTATTTTTTGCCCAGTCTTGTTGATGAAAGCAAATGACAAGATGGAGGTTTTCTTCACAGCCCTGGACTGTTTTAGAACAGAAGCCATGCTTATCTTTACATCCTAGGACCTTGCTTATTTGACATCAACTTCAATAAAAGAAGGCTTAGGTGTATCACTCCAGTTAGGAAAGTCCTTAAAACAATAGGTTGTACATGCTTTAATATTTGTTTGAAGGAGTGCTGCTGATATAACTTTTATACAGTAAGTCACTCCGCCAACAAATTTTCCTACAGAATAGTTTTCTTATAGAATTATAACTAGTGCATACAGAAGAGCTAAGGGAAGCAGAGAACCACCTTTAGAATACCACAGCCATAATTGCCACAGGCAAGTTCCACTAATGGATATAATATCAGCGGTTGAAAGTTTAAAGAGAAGCAGATATTTGTAAAGCTTTAAAATATTTTCCCCCAAATATTTGTTAATTACTCTGTTGATTTTTAAATAAATTCACATTTCATTTCCCATTAGATGAAGCTTCTTCATTCCTCTTTTCTCAAATGTGGGCTGGACTTAAGGGTCACTGCATCGAGTCAGATGGGGGAAAGAGTAAATTGACAGGGGGGAAACCTGGCAGACATCACCTTGCCACAAGTTCAACATTAATGTAACCAACAATGCAATGTAATGCTAGCAAACAACAGCCACAAAAACCAGATTTGATGTGATAAGAAGAAAATAACACATCTGTGCCTACCCCCATTCCATAACATCATTTGAATCATGAGAAACCATGAAGTAAACCCATATTAACAAATATTCTACAAAACGCCTAACCATTCATTTTAAAAAGCATAAAGCACACAAAAAACAATTTTTTCCTGCCTATTTGTCATAGATTGGTAAAGGCAGAGGAAACATGGCAATTAAATACAATATGGTATCTTGAATTGGATTCTGGACATTAGTGTAAAACTTTGCCAGCCTGAACAATGGCCGCACTATACTTATAATTTTGTACCAATGTTAATTTCTTAGTATTGATAATTCAAGATATTACTGTTATCATGATAATACAACATGTTATCATTAGATAAATCTGGGTGGTTGGTATATGGAGACTATAGCATCATTGAAATTTTCTGAAAGTCTAAAAGTATTTCAAAATAAAAGTAGAAAGCAAAATTCTAATAAAAATACATGGAATTACTTTCTTCATAAAAAAAAAAAAAACACAACAACTCAAAATGTCTTTTGAATCTAAAATTTCAAATCCACAAGAGCGATAAAAAAGTTTATAATTTTCTTCATCCCATGACACTGTTTTAAACTACCACAAACTGACAGCCCTGGATGGTGTGGCTCAGTGGGCTGAGCATCGGCCTGTGAACCAAAAGATTGCGAGTTTGATTCTGGGTCAGGGTACACGTCTGGTGTGTGGACCAGGTCCCCAGTAGGGGGCGTGTGAGAGACAACCACACAGTGATGCTTCTCTCCCTCTCTTTCTCCCTCCCTCCCCCTCTCTCTAGAAAATAAATTTAAAAATCTCTTAAAAAATAAATAGACCAGAACAAACTGACAGTAACCAGAAGGGAGTAGGAGGGGGATAATAGGGGAAAGACAGGGAAAGGTCATCAAGGAACATGTATAGAGGACTCATGGACAAAAACAATTAGGGTAGGATTGAGGATGGGAGATGGGGGTGGGTTGAGGCAGGAGAGAGGGGGAGGGAAATAGAGACAACTATACTTGAGCAACAATAAAAAATAGTAATAATATAAATAAACAAACCACCTTTCCCTGGTGTCATTTTTTCAGAATCTGTCAAAGCAAAACAAAACAAAACAAAGCGAAAAAATAGGCTGAATGGTTAACTTTCTCTGTCATGCAAAGTTCACCGGGGCTTGTCAACCGTTAAGTCTTAAATTGAGTCTTGGCTAATTTTCTCCCAAATACTGTTAAGTAAGGCCTTTCTATTCTGGAAGAGGAAGTAAGAAGGCATAGAGGTTAGAATTAGGCTCTTCTGTTTACTTTCCAACTTTAGAATTTTCCTTGAAGGGATTTGGAACTCTTATAATGATAGAGTCATAAAACCTGAGCTGTAATCCTTGCTTTATTTCTTATTGACCCCGTAATTTCAGAATAATAATCTAACCTTTGTAAACTAAATTTCTTTAATGAAAGAGCAGCAATAATTGTCTCACAGAAAGTTGCTATCACGTATTTGAACATCGCAAGTCTTCCACTCTTCACCCCCACCAATGCTTAGCCTATCCACGTGTGATGATTCCTCCTCTGAGCCACTGCTACAGCTTCTAAGTGGACTGACCTACATCCACACTAAACTGACTGGGACACTAACTCTTCATTCCCCTGGGACACGAACTTTTCTCTCTGCATGTGTGACAAAAGCAATCAGTCCAGAACACAAAAATAACCATTCTATTCTTCTAATTCAAACCTCCTTCCATGGTTGTAAGAGAAATGCAAAATTTCTTCAATGGCCTGAAGACCCTGTGAGCTCCAACTTCTCTGAGTTTCTCTGGGCCCACCACATGCCATGTTCCTTCACGCTGTCTAAATGCCAGCCACAGCGTTCTTCTTCCAACGATGTGTACTTATCACGTTCCTGAGCAACACTTCTCAACACTGCTTCCACTGTCTGGATTGCTCTTTTACCTCTGGTTACCTCCAATTTTGATTCCTCCCCCCACACCTCAGCCCAGGTCACTTCCTCAAGAAAGAGGCCTTTTACTCATTTTGTTAAGGAAAAAAAACCAACCATGGTATAAATACATATACTGCCAGGTGCATCTGTTTTTTTTTTTTTTAACATGCAATTCAGTAGAAATTACATATGCATCTGTGTGATATTTGATTAATTTCTGTAATGCATTCTGGATGAAATATATGCATACCTAAGCTTTTTGAAAATAACATTATTTCTATTTTTGGATTAATCAATTGTTGAGTAAAGTGCTTAGCTCATTTCAGCACTTGAAAAAATATTTGTTGAATTATTAGTTAAAAAATATCTGCCTTGTGTAGAATGCTACATGAGTGTGCACACTCTCACCATGTCATGTCTAAATAATGTTTCTGATCAATGAAATTATGATGTTTTATAGTTTAAGGATAACTCAAGTTAGACCAGAAAATCTGAAATTGTTGAAAAAAAGGTAAGGTCCTGGTCCATTTAGGAAAAAGGACTGAAAATAAATTACAGCCAGTTCTCATTATTCTTGGTAGATATGCTCTATAAAGCTGCTGCAGATGCTAAATTAGCAAATACTGAGCCATGGCTCCTAGGAGAGACAAAGGGTTAGGCTCCTGTGAGCCTCTGGTCATGGCATTTTCATCAGCTGATGTCTAAATAACCTTGTGTTATGTGTGCTTTTGTTTAAATAACCTACATTTAATATATGTTGTGTATTCATTAACATTGAACTCATGGCCAACAGCTCTGTAACTCCTGCCTGAACAAAGCTTAGCTAACACATGTTTTCTGTGTCAGGCACATCACAGCCTTCCTGTGTTTGGAAAAGCACTAGACAGCATTTTAACTCTATGCTTGGGGCCATTTTAAATCCTAAATCACCAACGAGAAACAAAATATGGAAAAACTTGGCACTAAATAAACTGCAAAAGGGGTACTTGTTTACTGTCTGAGAGCCTAGCTGAAACAAGGCGGGAGGATATTGCTGTTTTTCGCACTCAGCGGGGACCATGTCCGTCAGGCAACTCAAATCTCTCTCTGCTCTGCACATATGTTACTGGGTTACTGTACTGCTCATATTGATTTTGGCTTTATAAATACAGTTTAGCAGGTAGGTGAATTTACGAATATGAAATCGGGGGAATGAAGGTAACCGGTATCTGTAGCTTTAAATTGATATAAGGTGATTTTTCTTGTGTTTCCCCTCAAAAAAAAATAAATAAATAAAATTGCCATGTCGTCTGAGAAAGTTTAAAAATTGTTTCCATTGGAAAATATCTGCTTAATCCACTGTGCAAAAGAATCTAACTTTTGAAATATGGCTAATTTTATTGAATTTCTACATTTCATAACACGGACTCAAATAAAAAATTATTGTTAGAAAGCGAAACATGTTTCAAGTGTATAATTCTATAATACAGCATCTGTATATTGCACTGCCTGTTTACCAGCCAAAGTCAAATCTTTTTCCATTATCATATATTTGAACTTACCCTTTACTACATCCCTCCATGGTAGTTACCATACTGTTGTCTGTGTCTATGAGTTTTGTCTGTCTTTTTGTTTTTGGTAGTTTGTTTTGCTCATTCACTTGTTGTTTTCAGTTTTTTATTAACTAATGTCACCCCAACAAATTTAATAAAAAAAAACAATTGTTGGCAAGGATGTAGAAAAATTGGAACCCTTGTGCATTACTGGTGCAAAGGTGAGATGCTGCAGCCCCTGTGGAAAACAATATGGGTAGCCTACCTGGTGAGATAGTCATTCTTGCTATCACTGAACAGCTCTGTATTGAGTGTGTGGTGCCAGTGTAATCAGAAAATTTGAGGTCTAGAATTTCAGGCAGTACTCGGAGAAAATTATGCCTAATATGTTGTACAATTGTGTTATTTTTACTTTACAAATGTTCTGCTGAAATAACAATTCCCCAAAAGGAATAAAGGAAATGCCTTAAGAACTTAGCTAAAACAATCTTAGAGTGTTACAGGAATAGTACAGTACAACCACATGAAATATCTAGCTATCTAATTTTGCTACAAACATAAATTGTAACAGAGTAATTTGATAAAAAGGAAGCAAAATATATGAATGAAGATTACATTACCACATACTCGTTAAGTATACAATAATTTCTTAAGTGCAACTTAAACATTGTTTTTAAAAAGTTTTTCTTTTATCTTTAGATTGGTTCCAAACAAATAGATGTCAAATGTCTGCCAAACTTTCATATACACTCGCTAGTGCTGAGGCTGAAGCCTGGCTCAGTGGCATGGGCGTTTCCAGGATGAGCACACCAAAGGCACATTCACAGACAGCTCTGGGAGTCTGGGAGGAGGTCAGGAAAACTTGCCGCTTTATTCCCAAACTGAAGTCACATGGACACCAGCTAAAACATGACTGGACATTTTGTAACTTTAAATGCATACACGCAGTTTATGTGCAATGTACATTTTATTATGTATATCATATATAATATGTGTAATTGTACAATTTAAATGCTAATTCACTCAATTGAATGCCATTATTCTATAACACATTTTATGACTTAGAATAGCATGGTCATTTTCTTAAGACAAGTAACAACCACAAAATTTCCTCATGCAATACATTTCAGTTCAAGATTTATTTTCCTAAAAAAAAAAATGTTCATTTTCAATGGAGAATTCTGTGCCACTTACACAAAAAATTAGCCGGCTAACATACAGTTCTATTAAGAAATATAATTTTGCATCAAAACTGTGAAACTCATCACATTTTTATTTCAGAAAACAATAATAACACTGTTCCTAAGGGTGGGCTTGAGTGAGGGCACATGCGTATAACACTTAAAAAGGAAAGGAAGACATCATAACAGAAGATAATACCACATATTTGGAATTAGAGGGCAATAATGTCACATCATGAATACGTGGTCAATGTTGTTTGAAGCACTAGATGCTTTACACTGTGCTTATGTTCACATTGCATGATAACACAACTAAAGAACTCACACAGTGAGGGAGGTTTGTGAGTTTCCCAGAGAGAACTGGAAACACTTTAAGCATCTAAGCCAAAATTGAATAATGTTGACTTTTACACATGTAGTCTTTATTTAATTTGCACTACTTTTTCCTGACCTGTACAATTTCTCCAGATCTTAGTGACTGCGAAAAGGAATTGACTTTACCAGGACTTCTAATGCTGGCCATCTTCTATTCATTTAAGTCAGTGTTTTATTTTGCCTTCTTGGAGTGCGAGTGGGAGATTAGAGGAGAAATGGAATTGAGAGAATAAATGACATTGTTTTGCATTTGTTTGTTACTCTTGGAACTTCTTGCAATAATTTATGTCTTCTTACATTTCATTTCTCTCCCTCTTGGAATCTGTATCTTTTATTCCATACAAATAATGAAAAAGGAGATTAGAAATATTTTTAAACTGGTTCCTGCTGGAATTCTTTTTGTCACAAATTTAAGGCTGTTTGAGGTAAGTTCTAGGTACAGTGTTTAGTTGGCTGCATACGCTGAGTAAATGTTAATGAGGCAAAGAACAATTTGAAGACAACTAGCGGAATCTGTAACTACATGTCTTCACTGACAGAGCAGATTTAGCAAGGTGACTTTTCACACACTCAGATCGACCTGTCTCGTCTGATGTTAAAGAATAGACATCTCTCTGCTAATGTCTAAACGAGGAGCTGAGTCTGCAAGTCAAAGTGCTACATTTATATTGACATTTTGATGTTTGTGAGTACTTATGTTTATATGCCTACATTGTACACAGTACCACAGGCAGAAAAACCAAAAATGTTTCATTTTTTTGCTTAAGTAGATCATAACCGAACCATAGATATATAGGCAGCCTATTAACCATGTGAAGTGATACAAGTAATGGAATAAAAGTCACAGATCTGAAAAATCACAGAAGTCAAAACACAATGATTTATTTACATCAAATGCATGAACAAAATTACTTCTATAACAAAATTTTTTAGAAAGTTGTAAAATATAGATGTTTCTAAGTGATGAGACAACCAAAGAAAATTTCACTATTGTACATTTTATTTTTTACCCCAAAAGTCAACAAGTAATATTCAGATGTGTTTGTGTGTAGTCAAATGTCTATTGATTACAGATATTTCAGATCTCTGGCTGCAAGTAAAGGTAATGAACATGCTCAGTAATAGCTATGAGGACAGAATAAGATCTCATCTGCTTTCATGGGCAGAATCCCAGTCAAAAATTGGATTAGCTCCTGCTGTTGCAAAAACATTATTTTTGTTAAAATGAATATAATGCTGAGACCTACATTTAAAATCTAAATCAATTATTCATATTGGATATTTAAGGATCATGAAAAAAACTATAAAACAGTTTAAAAAAAACATTGCACAAGGCAGAAGAAAACAAAGACACAGAATAGGAGGTCTTAGATGGTGTGTGGTGCCAGTGGAAGTGATAAAGAGAAATTCTCAGTTTCTCAACTTGTGTAGTTAGAGATGAAATGTACATAGGACTTCCCAGATAACTGATTGTTTTTCTCAAAGTTGACAGGGGAATTACTTCCTTCCTCTAAATCACCCTATTTAATTTAAGAATTATCTTATATTCCTCTAATATCCCTCTCACTATTCCACTCAAGAAGTCATTGAATGTTGAGAATAGAAATACAAGCAGTTGTATAAATCTTGGATGATACTTTCATGGTAGCAAATAGGATTATATAGCACACTGGTGACTTTGTCTTATTATGAACATATTACTTTTCATTACATGTTAAAAATAAAAACTCTTGCCCGTATTGTGAGTCGATTCACTACAGTACAAGTGTCACTGAAGATCGTTGTAATGCTCGCGGTAGGAACAATATCACACTGCACCCATCTGTGTATTCAGACACACACAGCACGTGTTGCATGACAATGTGCCTTCAGACCTGACTCCTCCGCCAGCTCCTGAGTTTCCTGAGGGCTGTACCACTCATTCTCAACCTCTAGCTCAGCATTTCATGAACCAAAGACGCTCAGTACACACTGGTTAAATGAATGAAAATGATCAATGAGGTCCACATTTAAATTTACTATAAATTCACTTTTAAAACTTTGTCCATCAGTCTGTGCTCATCATTCAATTTAAGCACAGGAAATCAAAATGCCTCCTTTCAGCTATTCCATTCATATCAGCTTTACAAATGTTCTTGTATTTCCTTAAGCTTAACCTTCTAAACTTTTATGCAATTTTGAAATTTGTTATTCAACTAGGCTATCTTTTGAATGCATTATTATTGAAAAGGCTATCAAATATTTACTGCATATATAAATAAGAAAGTTGAAACTTCTTTAGTCCTACACTGGTAATGAGCAAAATCCCCCCCCCAAAAAAAACCCTTGAAAATTCAAATGTAATGTAAGATTCCATGCAATGATTACAGAATATTTATTAGAAATTAAAAAGTAATATCAGATAAAATCATAATTGTCCATATTTTATTACCCCAATGTGACATAGCTCTGTGATTAGGGATGCTTGTCTTTCATTACTCTAAAAAATATACCAATGAGGTTTGATTATAATAATAGCTTGAGAAAATAAGGTTTCAAAACCTTTTTTAAAAATGAATAATCTGTTAGATTTTCTCCAAAAGATTCTGTATTCTTTGCTCATAACTAAGTTCTTGTCAAGTATCTGATACTACAGATATAGAACTAAAAACATGCAAAACTGTTAAACTCAACAAATAAAACTTTCAATTTTTAACAGGTTTTAAAGTAGATTTTTACTTATGTAAAAGAGGAAACATTTAAAAACATAACTTTAAAGTTTTCTTACTTAGAGTTAATACCTATCTGAATTAAAAAAACAGTATTTAACTTAATAAAATTATGACCTTTTTCTAGTAATTTGCAATATGTATTATTCCTTTAGGGCAATATTGTCATGCACCCTGATAAGATAAGATTTCCTATGTAAATGCTACCTTTTAAGGTCAAGAGCTGTACTCAGTTAATGATAGCAAAGTAAAAATGGTCAGTTGTTCAGTATGAACAAGGAAAAGCCAGAGCTTTTTGATAATCTAACCTATTTTAAAGCAGTTATAGCTATTTTAATATATCTACATGTATGCATACTTATAAATATGTCTATAGATATATGCACATAAATACATTAGTTTATAGAGAGTAGGATGCAATTTTGCTATTATTTAAAATTTTTAAGCTTTATCTATATTTGCAAAATTAGTAAAGCCCTTTTAAATATTATTAACATTGTATATTTAATATTTTCCTTCAATCAATCTTTTTCATAAAGAGTCTGAAGTTTGCATTGGACTGTATACACACATACAACATAAGTATTCTCTGTGGAAGTCTCCCACTTAGGTCTATATAAGAAAGCCATTTTTAAAAGAAAAAGAGATTGAGTCTTTTTTAAATAACTCTGCCTTTGCTTATAATCAAGGAATTCAGTACATCCATTATTCATAATCTTTCCCTTCCATTATTATTGCCTTAGTTTAATAAGGTAGTACAGCCTAAAACAAAATAGATGCTAGCATATTATATTTACTTCAAGTAAAATCTGCCTTTCTAGGTTAAAAAAAAAAAAAAAAAAAACTACAGGTAAAAAGCATGTGAACAGAGGGAAAAGCAGAACTTGTTCAGACCAAGTTGAAGAACAGCAGTTACCTACAAAGCTGTCAAATAACACTGTTAACTATAGTAATTTATTCTATAATTTAATGTAATCTTGACCCCTGTCACATGTTAATACAGCATGAAGAATAGTGGATAAAAAACAGGCTTGTTAATGAACTAGAGATATAATGTGACATTGTTTTTCACCACATTCTTTGAAATATCTTAATATTGGAATTAGTGGAGCTTAGACAATTTCAATATGTAATTATGCTTGTCCATATCTTGCTAGTTAGTGCTGTGATTAAGAGACATTTAATTTTTAATTATGCCGTAGATGGTGGGTTGATTTTTGAGTCAGGAGAACTCCGGACATTAACTCTGGGACATGGATTGTAATTTGTATGCTAGGAAAGCTTCTAATGGAGACTTTTCACAGAAAGACAAATGACTTAAGGGAGGGGGCAATTGCTTAGCTGATAATCTCCACCATTTTAGTGATTTATCTGGTTAAAATACTTGCAATGCAAATAAGATAAGTGCAATTTGTTTAGTCTTTTCGGGCTGATAGATCAGTGTTATGAGTTATTTCATTCTCTATTCTTGTGTTTCCCATCTCTCAACTCCCCACCAAATACATACATACATATATTAAATTACTAACAATGATGCATACTGCTAATTTCTTCATTTTCAATTCCCTTCACATAAGTTACCCTTACCCACAAGATAGGGTTGTATTCAGAAGAAGAAAATAATTTTTCTGTTCAGAGAAATAAGGATGGAATCCTCTATTGGAAGGCCCTCGAGGGTGTTTCCCTTTTCCTTCATTCTGATTTTTCTCCGCCTATATTACTCCATTTAGTCTCCTCCTGCAATTATCAATAAAAGTGAAATTATTCAACTGGTGTGAAAACAACAAAAAAATAATCTTCCAAAATTATTCTCTAGGAAAGCATAGTCACATAAGTCTACTAAATTTACCTGTTATCTCATAATAAAGGTTTGTTAAGAGAATGGGGTGATTATCTTCTGATTTTTATTAATCTGACGATACTGGAAAAATCACTGAAAAACAGTGGAAACACAGAGCTAGGTGAGACAGTGAGAGATTGCTAGATTGTACCCCATTCACCTAAGTCACTCAAAAAAAATAAACACCTACGGCATATGAAAATTTGGTTTCTAGTAGAACTGAGTGTAACAAGAACACTCTCTTAAGCCTTCCTGTGATAAGGACTGTCTGTTGGGAATGGATGGAGTGGGAGTAAGCAGTAATCAGAAAATATTGCCTTACTCACTTCTGTGAGTCTGTGACTTCTGTAACACTTCTCCAGAAATGGCTTTTTCACATGAAGGTGACTGACACAATGTTGTCATCCACAGAGAAGAGCCATCACTCTTCCAGCACTTTCTGTGGAGGCCACAGGAAGATGTGGTGACCTGCTTGCCCACCAGCCACTGACTTGCCAGGCCCTAGGCTGTAATGTAACTACAGGAAGCTCAAAGCCTCAACAAATCTTGTAAGAACCTCACAATATCACACTGTAGAAGAGCTAAAAAGTTTACATGCAAATCTAAACTTTCCCCTGGGCTGCATAAAGGGAGATGCAGACTTCTGCAAGGACAGGTCTCCTGGGTGTACTCATTGAGAACCTAACTTGTCCTGGTCTCTTCTGGGTCCTCTGAGCTCATTGCCAGTCTCACTCAAGAAGAGCAGTTAGAGGCCCCTCCAACTCACCATAAAAATATCTCATCTGCTCACAGGAAATTCTCCCCCTTGATTTGTTCCTAGGTTTTGAAAATTTCAGCAGTTCTTCTGGAAAACAGTGAGCATCTTTTCATGTTCTCCTCAGGGACTCTAGCTTAGTGCAAAGAATAAATGTGAGTAAGCCAGTTCCTGTCCAGTCCTCCACCAGAAGTGCAAGTTGCCTGTGAAAATAAATCCATTCTTCTTGTTAATAAGCACACCTTTCCCTTGGAGGGAAGAAAAGCATTATAATAATCTAAGAAGTGAATGTGTCTCCTCCTACTTGTTGCCAGTTGTAAGCCTCCTTCTTATTATTAGAGAAAGAGGTTTTAGCTTTCTTTTGCCTTTCCAGGGGCATGCCGTGTTATTAGCAACCAATATTTGTCGCTGTGATTAGATTAATTTGATTGTAAAAAGTCTGCCTTAAAAATAGAAGTCTAGGATTTTTAAGAAAACATTTCCGTGCCCTTAGCAGTGCGGTAGCGCTAAAAGTCTAGGCGCTGAGTCAAACTGGCTGAATTTGAACGCAGAGGCAGAACTCCTGTGCGGGCCAATCTGCCCAGTCTCTACAGGCTCAGCTTCTCTTTCTGTGAGCAGTGTGACTTCACCTACATTAAAAACATTGAAAGATTCGATGAGTATACATCTACGTAAAATATATACATGGCGGTTGACGGAAGTCGAATTTATCGCTCAGTGTCAAAGTGAGGCTCCTTTGCACTCACTTCCTGTCCTCCACTTATTCTCCATTACTTAACTCTGTTTCACAGTGTTTCATGCTCTCACACACGCCTTCTTTCCACTCTCCCCTGAGGGCACGTCGTTTGGTCTCTATAAAATGTCAAAAATAAGATTTATTTATACCGCTTTGAGGGTCATATAAAATAATGATTATAAAATCCTAACATGCTGCCTATAATAGTATTTAGTAAAAGTTACATGAATTGTGTCTATCATTAGTAATGCATGCATATGCATATAATGTCATTCATTTTAAAAACTGTAGAATTTACAATTCAGTTAATTTATACTTTAATTAAATATTCATATGTGGTAAAGTAAGAAGCTTGATCATATAATTAATAGCTTTAAGTAAAGAATTAAAATATTTGATAAATAATTAGGAAAAGTAAGGTTTATTATTTTCCTCCACTGTACAGTATTTAATGTATACCTGTCAAGCACTAAGCACTGTATTGCCTGTTGTATGTAAATGTAAAAGAGATTAAGTACCTCTCCCCATGGAGGTTTAAGGTCTATTGTGGAGAGTAATTCATAAAATGTTAGCAGATAAGGAAGTGCCAAGTGCTAAAAAGAAAATATAAATGGTTCTGTGATTAGGAATATTAATGTAGAATGTTTGTAGAAGTCCCCAATAAGGGGACATTATTAAAACTGAGAACCAAAAATTGAGAAATACCAAAAAAAAATCTCCCCACCAACAGATCACAGTAGCATAATAGAAATACCTTAAATTGTTTCATGTTTTTTAAGAGTTAATATGACATAATTTACTGTAGTTGGAATTATCACATACATCAACAGGGTTATCAATCTAATGGCATTGGACACTTTATATTTATATGAAATTAAACTATTATTCATAACTTGCATTCACATAACTGCTCCAAGATGCTTCATAGCACTAATATAGTGCACATATCAATATTATACTATATATAATATATAGTATTTTATATACTACATATATTATTATAGTATATAATACACAACATTATACTGCATACTATATGTGCATGTGTAACATACATATCAATATTACCAATTGTACCAATTATTATGGTGCAATAGTAACTAGAAGTAAACATTTTTCTCAAACATATGGATATTCTAAGAAAATTTTTCATGATAAATAGTGAGCATTTAAAAATATTTTTTAACCTTTTGCTCTATATTTCATATGTAAAGTTACTTTTTCTTTGGAATGAGCAATCTGACAAAAGTCATTTTATTCCTGGACCTCACAATTTTTCTGTTCCTCGAGATAGTTTGAGATCAGTGAAGGGTGATTCATAAAAACCACAACTTTTGAGACATTTATAGGCATCTCTTTGAGAACAAGCAGCCAACATTTGATTAGATTTCATTGTGTAAAGGACACGTGAGCAAAACCAAAGGGGGGTAGGATGTGGCGGGAGTAGGGATGGCTGGGGTGGGGGAGAGTGGGTGGGAGGAAAATGGAGACAACTGTACTTGAGCAACAGTAAAATGTGGAAAAAATAAAAGAGAATTGAAAGATGATAAGTATGAATGTATCTTGAAAGAAACTAGCAAATATTTTAGTTATATTTGACCTAAGTATTGTCTCATTTCAACTTCAAATAAGTTTTAAAAGAGTACTTCCCATAAAATAGCTGTCAATTTTCCTAAATATTTTAGTTTAAAATTTTTACCTAATCAAGCAGATTAAGACTACAACAAACCCAGGAAGTTTCTGGGTATGTAAATGATAATAGCTTTGTTTCTGTCATATATATATATATATATATGTAAAAATTTGCTCTTTCCTTCATTAATGGACTCATCTACAAGATGCTAGCTAAGCATCTCTTTCTCATCATCTAATTAGTTTGATTAAAAAGTAATATATACAGATTCTTTGGCTGCCAGATATTAAAGGACTGAAACCAAATCTTTAAATTCCTATGACATGTATATTTGACTTGTTTGGAGATACCAGAAATACTAGTTACTCCAGTTTCCTCTTTTTGAAAAATCATAGAGGATAAACCATATGTCTAAGATACAAATTCTGCCCTGGCTGGTGTGGCTCAGTGGACTGAGTGCTGATCTGCAAAACAAAGGGGCTCCTGTTCAATTTTCAGGGTTGCAGGCAGCTCCCCTGGGGGTGTGAGAGAGGCAGCTGATTGATGTGTCTCCAACAGATTGATGTTTCTCTCCCTCTCTTTTTGCTGTCCTTCCCTTCTCTCTAAAAATTAATAAATAAAATATTTAAAAACATTCATTTGAAAGATACAAAGTCTTGTATTTCTGTGAAAATGCAGCTCTAGATGTCATCATGAGTAGGACTTTTATGGTGTCATAAAATTTCAGTGTCGCTATAAATTTACACTGCTGAAAATATCAACATTTATGGCTTCTACAAGGACATATTTTTAAATGATACTAAAACTTGATGCAGCAACTTTTATTTAGTTAAAAAGTAAGATTATAGAACAAAAACATTTACTCTAATTTTTGAAACTGTCAATATGGATGATTAATTTTTAAAATTGCCAAATCATATCCTGGTTTAATGGGCACTTAAAAATCAGATCACTCAAAATTAAAAAGCATGAAAGTATGTTCATGTATTATTTAAATTAACAGTTAATTGCTGCATATAATTGATATTCATTTACAATGAATTTAATACTGACTTTAATACTTGGTAAAAATATTAATATGCAGACATAGGGTGATACTAATTTAAAAATTACAGATAATCTCAGACTTATATTAGTAATTGACTCTTATTTTATACTTTATGGCAACCAAAATTGCTATTTTGATTAATAAACAGGATTGCTGGCCCTTGGGCTCAGACACCAAGTATAGGACCTAGGTATAAGATAGGTCTTACAGCACCTAGGTGCAGGTCCCATGGGAACACTTTCTGAAATGAAGTATGCACACTTAACTAAATTATGGTATCTGACCACTTTTATTGTTCCAAAGTTTTTATCTTGAAAATGTGCAGTTGTGAAGTGTAAGTGATAATTCTGGCAGATGGGATGCCTGGACTACGACCAGTATAATGGTATGAATGTTGCAAATATATTATTTACATGATTTGCTATGTATACTTATACTCAGAAGTGAGCTGTCAGATAAGCGACGACATTGCCTATCTGGAAGGGTTAGAGAGTTTCACATTGAAGGACAACTAAGGGCTTCTGGTGACTAATTGCTATTTCCCTACATAATGATAAGAAATCAGGGATTATTATTTCCAGGCAGATGGAAGGAACATCATTTACTTTATTGCTGTTACTAAGCATAATTAAAAATCTTGGACATTGTATGGAAAATAAAAACAGAAAGACTCTGAAAGTTGGAGTGAAGGAAACAGACTGGCTAGGGACTCTTAGGATGCAAAAAACAAAATAATAGTGAGTTCCATGCAGTTCCCCCAAGACCAGAGATTCTAAATTCAGGTTCAATGAAGTTGCCAATCTGTTAAGAATGTAAAAAAACATAAAGCTCCAACAAAGCCTGCTTTCCTTAACTAAAGGACTATAAAATGGGCAGCCTAGAAAGACAAAACTTTTAGTAATTGCCCTAACCTTGCCACAGGAAAAAAAATAAAAACAAAACAAAACAAAACAAAACACCCCTATGGCCCCATGTTCATCTATAACAGCAAAGATCAGATGGGAACTCCAGACTTCTCACCCTTAGGATGCTATAACAGAACATCCTAATCCCCACCCAGGGAATGACAAAGAAGGCCTGGTTGGGAGCCAAGACTCGCATCCCTCCTGGATTGTTAAGTAATCTCTTCTTTTCTCCACGATAACAGTGCAGATCCTGTGAAAAGCCTGGCCTGCTTCCTCTACCCAGTAATAATGAGGCAGTCCCCCTCTTTCAGGTTTGGGTGGTGTCAGAAAGGCCTAGTGAAGAGGGGAGAAGTAAAAATAAGCCCTTGTACCCAAATGTTTACAGCAGCAATGTTCACAATAGCCAAAAAATGTGGAAACAATGCAAGTGTCCACCAAATGATAAATGGAGAAACAGAATGTGGTATGCGAGGCCTGTCTGGAAAAATTCCAGCCACTGTTAGTATAATGAAAACAGTTTGTGAGATATCGATGTAACCTGGCAGCCAAGGAGAGTGGACTGGAATGGGCATGCGTGAACAATGACGACTACACTGTAGTAGTCAGTGAGTGCTGTAGACTGCCATTGAGTGAGCAAGTGTACTGTGTGGCTGTTGCATTCAAAATGACTGAGCGAGTAGAGCATCTGCATCAACTTTTGTGTTAAGCTTAAACATTCCTCTACAGAAACTATTTTGATGATCCAGAAGGCTTTCAGGGATGATGCAGTGAGAGAAGTGCAAATAAAAGTGTGGAACAAGTACTTCAAGGATGATTCAGAATCTGTTGAAAGTGATCCACATTCTGGAAGGCCTGAGACAAGTAGAACACCTGAAAATGTTGAATGTATATGCTCTGCAATCAAGAAAGACTGGAGAACTATATGAGGTCCCATGGTACCTAGTTTGAAGGGAAATGAGGCATCATTGTCCCACATACAATATTTCTTGTATCTTCTTCAATAAATGTCTCTATTTTTTTGTATTACATGGCTAGATATTTTCTGGATAGACCTCATATGTATGCAGTGGAATATATTCAGCCATAAAAAGGATCTAGTACCTATATATGCTGTAAACCTTGAAAACAGCATGCTATTTGAAGAAGCAGACAAAACATTCACATATGGTATGATTCCATTTATTTTAATTATGCAGAATAAGGAAATCCAAAGAAAAGAAAGCAAATTAGTTGTTGGTTGTAGCTGTTGAGAGGGCAAAATGGTGAGTGACTCTTTAACAGGTATGGAGTTTCCTTCTGAGGTGATAAAAAATGTTCTGAAACTAGATAGTCACGATGGTTGTACAACATGTGGACCTACTAAGAGGCACTGGACCATACACTTTGAACTTTTTATATGATAATTTTTTAATTTATTTTAATTGTTGTTCTTGTACAGTTTTCTGTCTTTTACTCCCATCCCAGCCCACTGCCCCAGCCCTCTTCACCTCCTTCCCATTTCCACCCCCCTAGTTTTTGTCCATGTGTCCTTTATACTTGTTCCTGTAAACCCTTCCCCTTTTCCCCTGAAATTCCCTCCCCTCTCCCCTCTGGTGACTGTCAGTCTGTTCTCAATTTCCATGTCTTTGGTTATATTTTGCTCGCTTGTTTTGTTGGTTAGGTTCCTGTTAAAGGTGAGATCATATAGTATTTGTCTTTCACTTCTTGGCTTATTTCACTTAGCATGATGCTCTCCAGTTCCATTCATGCTGTTGCAAAGCGTAGGAGCTCCTTCTTTCTTTCTGCTGCATAGAATTCCATTGTGTAAATGTATCATAGTTTTTTGACCCACTCATTTACTGATGGGCACCTGGGTTGTTTCCAAACTTGGCTATTGTAAATTGTGCTGCTATGAACATTGGGGTGCATAGGTTCTTTTGGATTGGTGTTTCAGGGTTCTTGGGATATAATCCTAGCAGTGGGATTGCTGGATCAAAAGGTAGATCCATTTTTAGTTTTCTTAGAAAATTCCATACTGCTTTCCACAGTGCTTGTACCAGTCTGCAATCCCACCTATAGTGCACTGGAGTCCTCTTTTCTCCACAACCTCTCCAACACTTGTTGTTTGGTGCTCTGTTTATGATGGCCATTCTGACTGGTGTGAAGTGGTATCTCATTGTGGTTTTAATTTGCATCTCTCTGATAGCTCATGATACTGAGCATCTTTTCATGTGTCTCTGGATCCTCTATATGTCCTCCTTGGAGAAGTGTCTGTTCAAGTCCTTTGTCCATTTTTTAATTGGGTTGCTTGTCTTCTTAAAGTGGAGTTGTGTAAGTTCTTTATATATCTTGGAGATTAAAACCTTGTCTGAGGTATCATTGGCAAATATATTTTCCCATATAGTTGGTTCTCTTTTTATTTTAATGCTGTTTTCTTTAGCCGTGCAGAAGCTTTTTATTTTGACAAGATCCCATTTGTTTATTCTTTCCTTTATGTCTATTGCTTTAGGGGACATATAAGTAAAAATGTTGCTGCGTGAAATATCTGAGATTTTCCTGCTTATGTTCTCCTCTAGGACTTTAATGGTGTCACGCCTTATATTAAAATCTTTTATCCACCTTGAATTTATTTTTGTGTATGGTGTAAGTTGGTACTTGAGTTTCATTTTTTTGCATGTAGCTGTCCAGTTCTCCCAATACCACTTGTTCAAGAGGCTGTTTTTACTCCATTTTATGTTGCTACCCCCTTTTTCAAATATTAATTGACTGAGAGACTTGGGTTTATTTTTGGGCTCTCTGTTCTGTTCCACTGGTCCATGTGCCTGTTTTTATGCCAGTACCAGACTATTTTGATTACAGTGGCCTTGTAATGCAGTTTGATATCAGGTATTGTGATCCCTCCTACTTTGTTCTTCTTTCTCAAAATTGCTGCACATATTCGGGGTCATTTATGGTTCCATATAAATTTTTGAAGTGTTTGTTCTATGTCTGTGAAATATGCCATTGGTACTTCAATAGGTATTGCATTGAATTTGTAAATTGCTTTGGGTAGTATGGACATTTAGATGATGTTGATTCTTCGAATCCATGAACACAGTATATGTGTCCATTTGTTTGTGTCTTCCTTGATTTCTTTCTTCAGTGTTGTGTAGTTTTCTGCATACAGGTCTTTGAGCTCTTTAGTTAGGTTTATTCCTAGGTATTTCATTTTTCTTTTTGCTATATTGAATGGGATTTTTTTTCTTGATTTCTGCTTCTGCTGTTTCATTGTTGGTATACAAAAATGCCTTTGACTTCTGGATGTTGACTTTGTATCTGGCTGTTTGGCCAAATTCATTTGTTAGGTCGAGCAGCTTTTTGGCTGAGTCTATAGGATTTTCTATGTACACTATCATGTCATCTGCAAACAATGATAATTTTGTTTCCTCCTTTCCAATTTGGATGCCTTTTATTTCCTTTTCTTGTCTAATTGCTGTGACTAAGACTTCTAATACTATATTGAATAGAATTGGTGAAAGTGGATATCCTTGTCTTGTTCCTAATCTACTAAGATTTTAGTTTTTGCCCGTTGAGTATGATGTTGGCTGTAGGCCTCTCATCTATTGCCTTTATTATGTTGAGGAATGCTCCCTCAATTCCCACTTTGCTGAGTGTTTTTGTCATAAACGGGTGCTGTACCTTATCAAATGCTTTTTCCACATCTATTGATATGATCATGTGATATTTGTCTTTGCTTTTGTTTACATGATGCATTACATTTACTGATTTGCAAATATTGAACCATCCTTGCATCCCAAGGATGAATCCCACTTGGTCATGGTGTATGGTCTTTTCAATGTATTGTTAGATGCAGTTTTCCAATATTTTGTTGAGGATTTTAGTGTCTATGTTCATCAGTGATATTGGCCTGAAGTTTTCTTTCTTTGTTGTGTCTTTATCTGGTTTTGGGATTAGGATGATGTTGGCTTCAGAAAAAGAGTTTGGGATTCTTCCATCATTTTGTATTTTTTGGAATAGTTTGTGAAGGATACGGGTTAGCTCTTCCTGAAATGCTTTGCAGAATTCTCCTGTGAAACCATCTGCTCCAGGGCTTTTGTGTGTTGGGAGTTTTTTGATTACTTCTTCAATTTCATCTGCTGTTATTGGTCTGTTCAGGCTTTCTGCTTCTTCTTCATTGAGTTTTGGAAGATTGTATTTTTCTAGCAACTTGTCCGTTTCACCTAGGTTTTTGAATTTCTTGGTATATAGTTCTTCATAGTAATTTCTTACAATCCTTTGTATTTCTGTGATGTCAGTTGTAACCTCTCCTTTTTCATTTCTGATTGTGTTTATTTGGGTCTTCTCTCTATTTTCTTGATGAGCCTGCTTAAAAGCTTGCCACTTTTGTTTATCTTTTCAAAGAACCAGCTTCTGGATTCATTGATCCTTAGAATTGTGCTTTTAGTCTCTATGTCATTTAATTCCTCTCTGATCTTAGTTATTTCCTTCGTTTTACTTGCTCTGAGCTGTCTTTGTTGTTGTTCCTCAAGTTCTTGTAGGTGTAGGGTTACGTTATTTGTTTGAAATGTTTCTATCTTTTTTAGGTAGGACTGTATCACTATGAACTTTCCTCTGAGGACTGCCTTCACTGTGTCCCATAAATTTTGGATTGTTGTGAATTCATTTTCATTTGTTTCCAGAAACTTTTTGATTTCTTCCCTAATTTCATTCTTGACCCAGTCATTGTTTAATAGCATGCTATTCAATCTCCATGATTTTGAGTGTTTTGGGTTTTCCCCCTTGGTGTTGGTTTATAGATTCACTCCCTTGTGGTTGGAGAAAATGCTTGATATGATTTCAATTTTCTTGAATTTTTTGAGGCTTGTTTTGTGTCTTATCATGTGGTCTATCTTTGAGAATGTTCCATGTGCATTTGAAAAGAATGTGTATTTAGTTTCTTTGGGCTGAAGGGCTCTCTATACATATCAGTTAAGTCCATTTCATCTAGAGTGTTGTTCAATGCCACAATATCTTTATTGATATTTTGTTTGGTAGATCTGTCCATTTTTGACAGTGGGGTGTTAAAATCCCCTACTATAATTGTGTTGCTGTCAATATCTTTCTTGAAGTCCTCTAAGATTTTCTTTATGTATTTAGGTGCTCCTATGTTGGGTGCATCATATATATTTATGATGATTATGTCTTATTGGTGGATTCTTCCCTTGAGTATTATGAAATGACCTTCTGGGTCTCTCTTTATGGCCCTTCTTTTGAAGTCTATTTTGTCTGTTATGAGTATTGCTACCCTGGCTTTTTTTCCCTGTCCATTTGCTTGGAAAATTTGTCTCCAGCCCTTCACTTTGAGTCTGTGTAGGTCTTTTGTCCTGAGGTGGGTCTCCCGTAGGCAGCATATGTGTGGGTCATGCTTTCTTATCCATTCAGCTATTCTATGTCTTTTGATCGAAGCATTTAATCCATTTACATTTAAGGTCATTATTGATAGGTACTGATTCATTGCCATTTTCGTACCTATGTTCCCCTCTCTCTCTTTTTTCCTTCGTTTCCTTAAAGCAGTCCCTTCAGCATCTCTTGCATAACTGGTCTGATAGAGGTGTATTCTTTTAGACTTCTTTTGTCTGGGAAGCTCCATATTTGGCCTTCTATTTTGATTGACAGCCTTGCTGGATAAAGTAGTCTTTGTTGCAGGCCTTTGGTTCTCATTACTTGGAATATTTCTTGCCATTTTATTCTGGCTTGGAGCATTTCTATTTAGAAGTCAGCTGCTAACCTTATCAGGGCTCCCTTGTATATTACTTCCTTTCTCTCTGTTGCTGCCTTTAAGATTCTCTCTTTGTCTTGGAATTTTGCCATTTTAATTATGATGTGTCTTGAAGTAGGCCTTTTTGGGTTCCTCTTGACTGGGACTCTCTGTGTTTCTTGGATTTGTGTGACTTTTTCTCTCATCAAATGGGGGAAGTTTTCCATCATTACTTTTTCAAATAGGTTTTCTATCCCTTGCTCTTCTTCTTCTCCTTCTGGAATCCCTATTATACAGATATTATTACGTTTCATATTGTCTTGCATTTCTCTTAATCCCTCTTTATTTTCTCTTTCTGAGCCTCTTTGCCTTTTCCTGCTCTTTCTGGGTGTTTTTTTCTACTTTGTCCTTCAACTCGTTACTCTGATCTTCTGCTTCATTGATTCTGCTTTTCATTCCTTCCACTGTGTTCTTCAGTTCAGAAACTGTGTTCTTCATTTCCTCTCAGCCATTGTTGATAGTTTCTAGTTCCTTTTTCATGTTGATAAAGTTTGCAGTGAGTTCATCGTAGCTTCCCTGTAGTTTCTGGTAGCTCATTGAGAGATCTTGGAGCTTCCTGACAACCATTGTTTTGAGCTCAAAATCTGATAGTTGAGTTGCCTCCATTTCATTTAGCATTCTTTCTGAGGCTTCTTCCTTTTCTTTCATTTGGGGATTGCTTCTTTGTCTTCCCATTGTTTGTGAGACTCTTCTTGTCTGCCTCAGCTCCTTAAATTGATCTGTTCTGGCTCCCTGGGTTTATGGTGTGAACTTCTGTGGTAGAATACCTGTGAGATTCAGTGCTGCAGTCTCCTTCAGGTATCTTGGTACTCACAGCTTCCAATATTTCAGCTAGGATCATGGGTGTGAGCTCTGGGTCTCCCACAAAGCCCCCTCCTCCAGTTGCAGGGCTGCTGGTTGCAGAACTGCCTCTGGTCCCAGTCCCAGGGTTGCCTCTGGTTGCTTGGTTGCCCCCGGTCCCAGGGCCTCCCACAGTCACAGGGCCTCCCCGGGTCGTTTGGCCAGCCCGGTCCTAGGGCCACCTTGGGTCATAGGGCCTCCTCTGGACACAGGACCTCCTCCGGATGCAGGGCCTACTCAGGTTTCAGGGCCTCCTCCCATGGCAGAGCCACCCTCCGGTCACGGGACCTACTCAGGTCACAGAGCCACCCCAGGTAGCAGGGCTTCCTCTGGTCTCAGGTTTTTGTTTTTTAATCCTCACCTCCAGGAGCTCCAACAGATTCCCGCAGTAAATATTGAAGAAATGTCCTCTCTCTCAAAACTGTGCTTGTGTAGCCTCAATACAGTCCTCGGATGCCCTCTTGATATAAAATGTTTGAGAAAATCTGAAATGTTCTCGAAGAAGCAGAAACCTGTGCCCTCTGCTTAACTACTTCAGAAGGAACTCGAATCAGGCAGGCAACCACTTCTCCAGCAGAGGCAGCCAACATATGTTTCACAGGCATCAGATAGGGAAATGAATCAGCGTGCAAGAACCATTTCACATATTCATAGGTGATAAAAAGGCAGCAGCACAAGAGAAGCCGTGAACTCTGGCTGGTCCATGGTCTGAAAACACTATCGCTGTATTTCTAAGCCAAGCAGATGCAAGTCACAGCTCTAAGCTTTGGACCCCCAAAATAGAATTCATTTGTAAAAAATTATGTATTTATTTACAAATTTGAACTTCTGTCACCTTTAAAGTACTCTCTGTTTGATGCAATGCACCTAATAAGATTTTTTTTTCCACTGCTCAAAACATTTTTTGAACTTGATTTTGACGTCTTTCAGTACATACGCCATTTTTTGTTTCACCTCTTCCACACTGGCAAAACATTTCCCTCTGAGTACTTTCTTTTTTCATTCAGGGAAACAAAAAAGTTGTTAGGGGTGAGACTGGGTAAATAGGGAGCATTGGGTAGAGGGATCATGCCTTTTTCGGTCAAAAACTGCTAAACACTTAGCACGGTGTGGGCAGGTGCACTCATAAATCACCCATATGAAATGGGCAAACACATCTTTAAAAAAAAAATTCACTGAAGCTGAATGCAGCTTCTTACAACACTATCCAGTACACTAATACTGATGGGGTCCTAGAACATTCATCTTGTAGGGAGGCCTGTACTACAAGGGAACCAGCCTCATATGTCTGTTTTAACACAACAGAAAAATCAAATAGCATACATAAACCTTAATGTGTCAGTAATTACATTAAATTTAAATGGCCTAAATACAGCAATTAATAGATACAGAGAAAGTGAATCAAAATGTATGATCCAACTATATTTGCTTTATAAGTAACTCAATCCAAATATAATGATACAAGTAGTTTGAAAGTAAAAAGATGGAAAAGCTATGTAATGCAAAATTTAATCAAAAGAAAGCAGGAATGGCAATACTAATATCAAGCAAGTGCACTTTAAAATAAAGTTATCAGAGACAAAGAGGGACAATATATAATGATACTAGCACTATTTATGGAAAAGTTGTATTTTTTATAGAATCACCCTGGCACCTTTGTAAAATATCAACCAATTAAAAGTACAAAAGTTGTTTTTGACTCTTAGTTCTATTTTTTGTGTGTCTATTATTATCTGTCTACTACATACAATTGTATAGATATACCACCTTGTTGTCTTTCATTCTTTTTTTATTATTACATTTATTGGGGTGGCATCAGTTAATAAAATTACATAGTTTTCAAATGTGCATACCCAATCTGCATATTGCATTGTGTACCCACCACCCAAAGTCAGATTATTTTCAGTCACTGTATATTTGGCTCCTTTACCCTGGGCAAACTCCTCAACCCTTTCCCTCTGGCAAACATGATACTGTTATTTTGAATGCAATGAATTGCCAAAAACTTAGAAATATGGTATCCATGCCATTTAACTAAAGAACCATGGATTGTCCTGAAAAATGAAGAGCCTCAAAATTATTGTTAGAAAATAATTATTGATAGAAATTTGATCCAAATATTTGCCTTTTTTATTTAGTGAAGTAACATGCACATAAATTTCTTGAATATATCAGTTTTTATATAATTCATATTGTATTTCTTAATATTAAACATGTTTAATATTAAGTATGATATTTAATATTTTAATATGCAATGGTTGACAAATATTTAATATATTTAATATTTCTTAATTAAATACTTTTTATATCTGCTTGGATTTGGAACACTTCCGGTGCTCAGAAGGCTTCTTAGAAGTGGAAGAACAATTCTGAGTGTCTATTTCCATGTACTTTTGTTTTCTTTGAAGTAAATTAGTTTATAGAAACCACAGTATCTCAGTGCAAATTGTATTTGCATTAAAAAGAAATATTTAATGTACACAACTTAAAACAGTGTTTAAAAGCAATTAAAGTGATAACATGTAGACCAGTGTAAGCAGTAAACTTTAATTTTTTTCTTATAATTAGTTACCTTTCTTCATTTACATACAGTTAGTGTGTATTACTTTTTGACAATTTAGCATAGAGAGCCTATTTGCATTTTATGGTATAACATAAATGGAATTTTTACCAGCACTGCTGTTTAATAGGGACAAATTATTAACTGAATTATTAAGATATTGTATCTTTTGTATCTTAGTAAGTCTTGGACTCTAGAGTCTGGACTTCAGAGAGTAGTTCATAAACATCAACCTTTTGCAATTGAGCCTAGTTAAATAATTAGCTCTTATTAAACTGAAAAAACCATGTAACGTCTCTTCATATTAATTTTCCCATCTAAAAACTGGGGAGGCGATCGCACACTCCTCGAAGGACTGCAGAGGGTTACAAGGATGCCCAACACATAGTACGAGCACATCGACCACCAAGCATTGTTAGAATAGTGAACAGTATATGGATGTACACATACAAGTGTGCCAATGTACAAATACTATGATTATTATTTTTCTTTGTATTTTACATTGAATAGAGGAGAGTGTGAGCAATAAAAGACTAAAACCTTTATCAGTTTTACTTTTGTCTCACACACATCTCTCAAAATTCTGCCTTTATCTAATTCTGACTTTTCTATTAGAACTTTTAACCATTTAGGATTTTAAATTTTAAACCATATAGAGAAAACTCTTTCCATTTTGTTTAATTGTAATCTGTTTGTCCAATCATTTTACAACATAAAAGTTTATGTAAATAAAATAAATGAGTTTAAGTGAAATTATCCCAGTTAAATAATTATCCAAATACTGCAATTATAATTACAACTAATGCTTCATCATTGGAAACTTTATTTTTCATTAATATTTTGTCTTTTACTTCTAAATTAGACATTACTCTGATGAGATTATTATTCCAGATTTAACAAGGGATAACATTTGTAAAAACAATTGATATGCCAAGGAACAAATTATACTTATTTGTGTCTGCATCACCTTGTAGACCAGACATGAGAATGCACAACCTCCACTGCCTCTGTTACACGCAAAGACTGTGACCATGTCTGTAATTACGTAGCGTTGCCGCAGAAACTTCCTTGACATCAGCATGAATGACTGCGGCGCTCTCTCAGAACTGCCAATACTTATGAGGAAGTTTTCTCATCAGAACTTGGTGGCTACACATAACAGAAGTTTTCAGGCACAGATCATTATATCCATTAAGATTACTTAAAACATTTTTAAAAATTTTCTAATAAACCTTTTTAACAGACCACAGATACCTCACCCCAACTCTAGGACTCAAATGAGTCAAACATTCTTACCAGAATCAACTAGAAATTCCAAAAGCATTTATATTCTCTCTCTCTTCCTTTTTAATGGGTCATAGTGTCTATATCTAACAATGGAAGGCTACCCATTTTACACTTGGCTTCCCACTGAAAACAATAAATATAATTATTCATAATATACACACAAATTCTCACTATAATTATATATGCTATATTATATATACTATTTACATTATACATGTGTTTGCACTTAACATAAGTATACATATATTTATATACTGCTGTATATTTATTTAAAGGCATCAGAGAGCCATCTGGGTGGCCAACACTTGCAGGCAACCATAAAATATTAGAAATAAGGGAAGCCCAATAAACAGAGTCAGACATTGGCACAACTTTCTCAGTAATGTTTTTTATTGATTTCAAAATTATAGTTGAAATATTGAGAAGTTTTTGATAGTTTCATGGGGTTAGAAGTGCAAAAACTAAAGTTCAAAATTTACCAGACAGCATTGTCCTGGTAAATTCTATGCACTGCAGAATGGGACCCTCAGAGCTACTTTGTAAGAGGAAGGTAAACAGATTATAGAGCTGTGCTCTTAAGGACTGAAGTCAATTTTTAAATCAGCTCAGTATCTGACTAGATAAAAGTGAGGTACGCCCAACTCAATCTCATGCCAAAATTAAAAGTGGACCTTCAGTGAATGAAGATCGTATAATCCAGTGCTTTATATGATTCTTACATTTTCATTCTAAATGGCCACCATTCAATAAAAAATAACCAGATATACACAAAAATTAAGAATCAAATGAATAATATGTTAAATGACTAAAATTATAAAGGCATATTTAAATAAAAATGTGATTACTGTGTTCAAGATAATGGAGGAGTTTGGCAGATAATTCAAAAACAAGAAACTATAGAAATTTTATTGAAAATAAAACAACTGAAATTCAGAACTCTGTTAATGGGTTTAATAGCCATCGGAGACAACTGAAGAAAAAAAAGTGATTAGAGTTAAATGATAAGATCGAAGCATGAAATGACAAACAAGGTACAATGCAAAAAACTGTAAAGGACATATATGGTGAAAAGACAAAAAAAATCCATGCAACTGATGTATCAAGAAAAAAAGAGATAATGAAAGCAATATTTAAAAAGATAAGGTTAACATTTTGCAAAATGATGAAATATATCAAGCACAGAGGTAAGAATCTATAAGAAACTGAAAAACACTACATGTAGGGGCATCCCACAAAACTGATATTTAAAAAAACACATAGATGATTTTGAATGCAACAAAAGAAAGAGTTTATTGGCTCTATATTGTCAATCATACTGATAGCTCTTTCTCAAAAGAAACAATTAAAGCTGAAGAACACCAGAATTTTATCTGAAAGATGCTGGGAAAAAAATGTCAATGTATATTCCTTCGCCTAGCAAAAACATTTCTCACAATGAAAGCAGAAATAAATGTGTTTCCAGAGAAACAAATAAGTTATCTGGCACCCTTTTCCCTTATGTTGGCTAGAATTTGTTGCTTATTAATAACTATAGATCACAATTAAGATGAATGTTTGTGTTAGTCCCAAAATAGAAAATTGTTATTTACTAGAATATTGAGATGACAAATGCTAGAGCTTTTATCCTTGAAGTATCATTGCGGAATGGTGCTAGAGGACAAATGTCATAGTTTAGTATCCTTTATTTAAGTCTTTGTTTGTTTCAGCATTAAATATTTTCATTCTCTAGCCAGGTAGGACTTGTTTCATTTTGGGACCTCATTAGTATAAAGGCATTTGTTGGCTTCTTCTCCGGCTCTCCATCTTAAACTTGGTTTTATAACCATATCCCAACCACATGCATTGCTTTGTTAGCCAGTTTGGAAAACACGAAGGGTCAGAGGGAACAAACTGAGAAATTGTAAAGGCAAAAGAAACACTTTTACATAGATGGTACCCTCTGAGCTGTACCTGTTTTTCTGAAGTTGAAATATGTCTCATTTTTTCCAAAATCTTTCATCGATTTACTGAGATTCAGTGTTCTTCTCTACTGAAGATCCCTTCTGCAGGGAAACTAAAAAAATCATTTCTCAAGATGGAGGTGTAGCTGGACACGCTGTGCCTCCTCTCACAACCAAGATTAAGGACAACAAAAATATAGAATGAGAAAAAAGAAAACCCAATCAGGATGGAGAGAAAATTGAATTATGTGGAAGTCCAACAACAACAATTCACCCAGACTGGTAAGAGGGGTGAAGTCAGTGGCTGGCAGAGTCCGAACGTGGTGGGATAAGCAGGTGGTGGTCCCGGGTGCGCAGTCACCCCAGGCGCATAGGCAGTGGCGTGCTGGGTGCGAGCAGGCCAAGAGGGGCGAACAGGGTGGTGGACCGTGGACACACATTCGTGCACAGATAAACCAGGCGAAAATGGGCAGCAAGACAGACTGAGCGACGCAGGGCCCCAGCGCCAAGAAGTGAAAACTAAAAGCACCCATTGAAAATACTTGTAGGGGCTGAGGTGCCGGGAGGGAGTCCCAGCCTCACAGGAGAGTTCACTGGGGAGACCCATGGGGTCCTGGAACATGCGCAGGCCCACCCACATGGAAATCAGCACCAGAAAGGTCCAGTTTGCTTGGGGGAAGCAGTGGAAGTGACTGAAATCTGGCAGAGAGCAGAGCAAGCACCATTGTTCCCTCTTGGACCCCACCCCCACATCTAGCATCACAACCCAGCAACTGGGCTGCCCCACCCTGGTGAACACCTAAGGTTCCTCCCCTCACTATGTAACAGCTGCAACTAGACAAAAAAAAAAAAAAAAAAAAAAAAAAAAAAAAAAAAAAAAAAAAAAAAAAACCATGGATGGCTCAAAAGGGAGAATAGACGAATAGACTGGGGTCCCAGAGCTAATTCATCTGAGCAACCAGGAGGTAGTCAACTTATCAGATACAGAGCTCATAGCACTGTTAGCCAACCTATCAGAAGCACAGTTCAAAGCACTGGTGATTAGGAAGCTCACAGAATTGGTTGATTTTGATCACAAATTAGAGGAACAAATGGAGGCTACAATAAGTGAAATGAAGAAAAACACACAGGGAAACCAATAGAGATGGGAGGAAAACTGGGACTCAAATCAATGGAGTGGACCAGAAGAAAGAAACAAACAAACAAACAGAAAACAAGGAAAAAACAAGAATTCAAAAAAAAAAAATGAGAGGCTTAGGAACCTCCAGGACATCTTTAAACATCCCAACATCCGAATTATAGGGCTACCAGAAGAGGAAGAGGAAGAGCAACAAGTGGAAAACTTATTTGAACAAATAATAAAGGACAACTTCCCCAACCTGGCAAAGGAAATAGACTTCCAGGAAGTCCAGGAAGCTCAGAGAGTCTCAAAGAAGGTGGACCCAAGGAGGAACACACCAAGGCACATCATCATTACATTAGCCAAGATTCAAATGAAGGAGATAATTCTAGAAGCAGCAAGGGATAAAGGCAGAGTCACCTACGAAGGAGTTCCCATCAGACTGTCAGCTGATTTCTCAAAAGAGACCTTACAGGCAAGAGGGGCTGGAAAGAAGTATTCCAAGTCACGAAAGTCAAGGACCTCCATCCAAGATTGCTCTATCCAGCAAGCTGTCATTTAGAATAGAAGGGAAGATAAAGAGCTTCTCAGATAAGGTCAAGTTAAAGGAGTTCATCATCACCAAGCCCTTATTATATGAAATGTTAAAGGGACTTATCTAAGAAAAAGAAGATAAAAATAGGACAGTAAAAAGACAGCAAACTCACAGGTATTAACAACCACACCTAAAACAAAAGCAAACTAAGCAAACAAGTAGAACAGGAACAGAAACACAGAAATGGAGAGCACATGGAGGGTTAGCAGCAGGGGAGTGGGAGGAGGAGAGAGGAGAAAAGGTACATAGAACAAGTAGCATAGATGGTAGGTAGAAAATAGACAGGGGGAGGGCAAGAATAGTGTGGGAAAAGTAGAAGCTAAAGAACTTATGACACATGGACAAGAACTAAAGGGGGGAATATGGGTGGGAGGGGGTGTGCAGGGTGGAGGAGAATGATGGGGAGATACGGGACAACTGTAATAGCATAATCAATAAAATATAATTTAAAAAATCATTTCTCATCCCCTAGAATTTCTCTTCTAGTTTCTTGTAGGTCTCATTACCCTTTAGGCAGGTAGCTCTTTTAGACAGAATCCAAGATGAGTTTAAGTCAACACCTCACCCTTTCATGGGACTTGCACCTTGGGCATAGGAACACTTGCATCCTCATTCCAGCAAATCCAGAAATTGCAGTGCTGTATTTCACTGTCGTGAAGTTTCCTGACTTTATCACTATAAAAGTTAATCTCTTGTTTTCTACATTTTTTAGGCAGGGATGAGACCCTACTTTACTATGTGCCCCAAATGTAAGGTAGGATACTTTCCGGAAGCATCATATCTCATTAGCCAGGATGAAGGTTTCTCACAGATCACCTTTCTCGAAATATATCCTCCTCACAAAAATATTCTAATTTATCTGCACTATGACCCCTATTTTTAGTCCTTAATATGGCTGGGGGATATTAATAGTTCTGAAATTTCTTATAAAAATTGGTATATATGTACTTCTACTCAGTTTGAACCTTAACTCTCTTATGTTTTGGTGTCCAACCATTTTGATATTCTATTTCCAATGGCTCTTTCTATATGGCTTTTCAATAATTTGATTAATGAAAACTTTAATTTTGATTCAAAGATTTCTAAACACTTGCTTTCTATATTACATACAGGTAATTTAAATTTTATATTTAAATTTTGACATTGTACAGTATAATCAATGTAATTAGATTCAAGTATGGGAAGATGTTCATTTTAAGACTCAGAAAAATGTTGTGCCTTTTAATTTCATTTCTTTTCAAAATAAATATTATGCCTATTTCAAAATAACAGTCAAAGACTAGTGGATGGAAATAGGTTGGAAATAAAAATAAATAGAATTCCAGGTCCTATCCATGATAATGAAAATTTTGTCCGAGAATACATACTTAAGAGACAAAGTAAAAAGGAGTTTGGCAAAGTTGGGTAGTACAGACGTGTATCCCAACTTGGGATGCTTACCCAGTTAAGGCTGCTTTGAGTTTTGCCTATCAATACAGGCAAGTGGTTCTGAGACAGTCTCCCCAGGAAAGAGAATCTTTAGGTGCAGTAAACCCATTTTACACATCAGCGCATTAAAGAGCATACCTCTATGAAATGTGATTGTCACGGTTGTCCTCATGTAGGTGAAAAAAGTGGAGAAAGCCATAAAGGGAAGTTTACTGAGCATATCACAAAGGGTGGGGGGCATGGAAAACCTTTCATACAACTGAAGGCATATTCTTTAGCTACATCTTTGGACCTTGCCTTGGTATTCTTCCATGAACCTAACTTACACAATTCTTTTTACACCAACTAATTTGAAGGGAAAAAATGAACATCACAAGAAGTCTTTGCAATGCTGAGGTATATATACTGGCATTCATAACTATATGAGGGCTTTGTAATGTACAAATTTCTGAGTGGATGATAAAATAGTGATTTATACATTTATGGCTGCTCTTAAAAGCTAGAAATTAAATGTCCCTACAGTATATACTCATTGGAGTTTGTACTTTCAGAATATAATTCCCTTTTCTTCTGAACCCCTTATACCAAACTCAACATTTCTCTGAAGGAATGAGAGGTATATAAAACATCTGACATTAAAAAGATTCCCTAGTAATTTTCTGGTCATATGCATTGTCTTCACTGTGTATTATGAATTTATTTCAAATGGGTAAGAATACTTTGCATAATGAGGCAAAGCTTTTAAACAAGATGGTTTTGTGAATAAGGCATTGTTCTATTTTTTGAAAGCTTAGCTCTGTCTTAGTTACACAAAATGCAAGATTTAGAACCATGTAAACCAATAATAGTTATTCAATCTAAGCTGTAAGGGTAACTTACTATGGGCACTGAAGGTTGAGATGGGATATTGTATTTGCATATATACAGTATATGGAAAACTATCCTACCATTTTATGGAGCAGCAATCATATTTAGTTTAATGTCTTTTAAGTCCCATAAAAAGATATTAGGAAATTTTGCTATTTGGATGGTGAGCAATCAAAGCTGTGGTGTTAACTCATCATAACACTACTCGTTTGACTCTTCAGGCTTCATTAAATTGGGGATATAAATATGCCAGATAACCAAATGAAATTAGAATGCTTCTATCCCAGGTTTAGAGTAGGCTGAATGAGCTTGGTACTTTTTTAATATTTGTGGTTACATACTGCACTTGCTGACCTTGTGTTTGCAGGGTCACTTCAACAAGCACCACAATTAACATATATCAGTAATTCTTAACTTTATGCTGTAACTATCAACAGGATCCTGTAAAATAGGTGTGTCCCGAATCTTTCCCTTCATCAGACCCCTCATTCTTTGTCTCTTGTACACCTAAGCCAAGCCCAAAATGAATTTTGCGGCTATTCCAAGTAATAACATTTCAGAGCTAAACCATGGCGATATTGTGGGAAGCTTTGCAAAAGTGTAGTAATAACAATGGGTCATTGTAAATTTGCTGCCATGAACATTGGGGTGCATAGGTTCTTTTGATTAGTGTTTCAGGATTCTTAGGGTATAAACCCAGCAGTGGAATTGCTGGGTCAAAAGGCAGTTCCATTTTTAGTTTTCTGAAGAAATTCCATACTGTTTTCCACAGTGGCTGCACCAACCTGCATTCCCGCCAACAGTGCACTAGGGTTCCCTTTTCTCCACAACCTCATCAGTACTTGTTTGTTGATTTGATTATGATGGCCATTCTGACTGTTGTGAAGTGGTATCTCGTTGTGGTTTTAATTTGCATCTCTCTGATGGCTAGTGATGCTGAGCATCTTTTCATTTGTCTCTGGGCCCTCTGTATGTCCTCCTTGGAGAAGTGTCTGTTCAGTTTCTTTGCCCATTTTTTAATTGTGTTGTTTTTCTTCCCAGAGTTACAATAGCCAAGTGCTGGAAGCAACCTAAGTGCCCATCAGTAAATGAGTGGATCAAAAACTGTGGTACATTTACCCAATAGAAACTACGAATCAGAAAGAAAAAAGGAGCTCCTACCCTTCACAACAGCATGGGTGGAACTTGGAGAGCATTATGCTAAGTGAAAAAAGCCAGGTGGTAGATGACAAATACCCTATGATCTCCCTTAGAAGTGGAACCTAATCAGCAAAACAAACAAGCAAGCAAAATATAACCAGAGACACTGAAATAAAGAACAAACTGACAGTAACTACCGGGGAGGAAGAAAGGGGTAATGGGGGAAAATAGGGGAAGGGTCATCAACATATAGAAAGGACACATGGGCAAAGCCAAAGGGGAGTAGGATGGTGGTGGGTGATGGGGATGGGTGGGGCAGGGGGCAGTGGTGGGTGGGAAATGGAGACAACTGTACTTGAACAACAATAAAAAAGAATAACTAGAGGTCAAATTATGCAATTCTTATCATCTATATTTGGTATTTGGAAGTTCTGTCTCTGCTGCCTTTCTTGGAATTTATTCATTGATCCTCAAATGAGCAACAGTGATCTAAAATGAAGGTAAAATATTTAAATGATTTAGACATAGAGACCAGAAGCAAAGTAAATTGCCTTTTTGTGATTCTAATAGCTTTAAAAATACTTACTTAAATGTTTGGGAGAATAATGCTGTACAAATGCACGATATTTCTACCAAATTGTGGGGTCTATATACAATTTTCATTTTAATTGAAATTCATTTAATTAAATTCATTTAATTTCAATTTTTATTTCATTCCCTCTATACCTATGACAGAGAAAACAAAAGTCACCTTAATATTATAATTCTTCCTTATAATTAAAAAAAATACATATATGTGCTAATTTGAGATTTTGTTTTATTTTGTTCTATTGAGAGAAGTCTCTCAGAGGCAACCATGTTACTTAACACATGATTAGTACATATTTAAAATTAATGACATTAGGACTCTTCTTGCTCTTCATGTGTATTTGTGCAATAATTTGAAGGAGAGAGTTAAATGTGAAAGGCAAATTCTTATTCATTGCTCAGAATTTTGAATGAAATACATGTGATCCCTGAACCCAAAACTGAAATCTATGCAACATTTTTTAAAAAGCACACATAAATATTACTAACTTTATAGTTGTAATACCATACATTGTTTCACAGTAATATTTATTACTATATTTTATTGTAAATATACACATTCAATTTTAACTTAAAAATATTTTGGCAGTTTAACCCAGAAATCTAACCAATATTTGTAAATTATTAAATGAAAAGTATATTCTGAGTTCTAAGTGGTAAATTCATAAATACCCATTTGAAAAAATTCATTTATGGGTTGGTGATCTGCTGTACCCCATTCAACAAATGAGAACTGTAATCCTAATTGTCAGTAAATTATTTTGCACTCCTAAATATTTCCATTGCCAACATGTATGCAAATGATATTGACAGATACCATTGAATAATAGCTATTTAGCAGAATTTTTAAAATATTTGTGGTCCCCTACAAATATTTTGAACTTGTTTTGGAGTAACTATAATTTTAAAAATAGACATCAAATGAAAAAAATTACAAAATTATTTACTTTGTGGAAAAGTAACAATAATTAATATTATGAATAAAACATAGGTTAGTTTAATTCATTACAGTTTTAATAATTCTTTGATTATTTTAAATTGTGATCTAAATTTCTCAGAATCCAAAGTTCATTTTCAGTTGCATAATTAGATTAGGTTAACTAATTTCTGTTTTTTCTTAATAAAACTTACTTCAATATAAATGATTCAGAGTAATTGGTAATTATTGAGAAGTGAGAATAGACAATTATACTACTGTAACTTAATACTGAGTTGGACTTTTTACCAGATTATTTGTTTTATTGGTAAGTAATAACCAGAGAATATTGCCACCTCTTTCTTCAGTGTATAGAGGGTTCAAAAACATTTACTGGTGGAAAATTTATCTCACCCTTATTTGCTTACTAGGAACATTGTTAAAAGAATCTTTTCACAGCTCAGATCCATTATGCCCTGGAATGTCAATTGAAAGTTGTTTGCTTGGTTTCCAGTAGAGAGTTAGTTATTGTGTATCTGTCTGCCCTATTCTTGTTGTGAGTGACAATCATAGACCATTCTGCTGAATACCACCCCTGTCATTGTTGGCGTTTGCTACTTGACGATTTTGTCTTTTTTCACCTTACTCTTTACAAGTGGATAGAAAATCAAGTAATTCATCAGAAGAAATACAAAGTTAACTCAGCTTTCAAAACCTGGCCCGCTGTCATTTCCCATAGTTAAGATTTTTACCTGAAGCATTGAATGGCTCACCCTGACATCAGACTGCAGTAATTAATCATTAAACAGTGATTGAGGCAGTGGACCCCAGAAAATATCTCCATACACGGCCATATGCTGGAGCCAGCTGCAAGCTAGTACTTAGAGAGAAGCAGCACAGAGGAGAACAGCGCCTGACAGTTCCCTGCTGTGAAGTCCAAGTACAGTGTGCTTCTAACTGAGGGCCAAAAACAGAACGCTTGCTTGTGTTGACCTTCATTACCTGACACTGTTTAAAAGATAAAATGTCAGTGTTAATGTACTGGAAGTTTAAACATTTAATCACATTTTAATGAGTACACCAGCATTTTTTGCACTTCAACATTATTTTTGTAAGTTTTTTTCCTTAACAACAACAAATCACTGCAGCAACATATACTTGCTCTCAAAAAACAACAACAACCTAAAACTGACTACTCAAGAAAAAAACTAATAAAACAAACCTAATATTGATTTTTTTTTGTAATTAAGGAATAACTGGAGGGCTAAGGAATAACATGGATATTGCCTTCAAATATTTAAATGGCTGTTGTATAAAAAAGAAAGTAAATCCATTGTCTCTTTCTCCACAGCCAGTTAAAAGAACTCAAAAGTGAAAATTATTAAAGGGTGTATTTGTATTTAAAGTAGAATTTACTAACAAACAGAAATAATAATGCCATAACTCCTATCATGAGGTAGTGGGCTTCCTATCACATATTGGGAGTCATATTTGTTATAAATGCAGTAGGAATCCCTTGAATAAGTGGGATGTCAGATCACATGATCAATTGAAGACTATTACATTCAAGTTTATAAGTGATATTTACCAACTGCTGTACACTTACTGCATTAGGTATTTTACTGATTTATTCAATTATAAAACATATTCTAAATAAAAATAACCTTTTGTGCTTATTGATTATAGAGGATAACTCTTGTTTGTGATAGGATTTTATTTTATTTTACTTTATTTACTTTTATTTTATTTGTTCTGAAAGAAAAGTGAGAAGTTTGTATTACTTTCATTAAATAAAACTCATATAGTGACTCTATTCTTATGTATCCGTATGTAACTGACATTCAGGAATTCTCTTTTGAACACAAGCCATCAGTCAGAGATGTTTGCCAAATCTACACGTGGAGAAAGCTTTCTAATTAGGGTTTTTTTTTTTTTTGTAACTGCATAATATTTTTAAAAATAAAAATATAAATCCTAAGTAGGAGAGACTACAAAAAAGTATGTGACTGAGAACCTCTGTCTTTAGGTGATACTATTTTTCTGCATTACACAGATGAAGCAACCCACATAGCAGAAGGGTTGAATAAGTCTCCAATATACTGGATAGAATGTCTGAATATAGAGTTGAAATATTTGAACATGAGAAATTTCTCAGTCTTCAGTTTATGGGATTTTCCTGCCAATTATTTCAGATCTTATTGTAGAGGCCACGCTTTGCTCATACCAGATAAGAACATGTACATAGAGCAGAAATAGGAAGTTTATTTGAAATATATATTTTTTACTATGTTAAATCATAAATTTCATGGTTTACTGCTTTTTGTTCCATCTAGAAAATGTTGGTTTTGCTTCTTGTTTGTTTACTTGATATGATAAAGGGATTGTTTGTAGAATGAAAAAAGTATAAATTAATATATTTTACAACTCTACAAGAGTAGCAGTGTCACTCTCATGGGTGACATTGCTTGGTATTTAGTAGTACTTTTTATTACTGTGCGTATATGCAAATGGTGCATAATTCCTTTAAGCAAGAACCAAAGGATTTAGGTGAAAGGGATATTTGAGATTATCTTTTGAGTTGTAGAAATTTACTAGAATTTTTTCCTAGCATAGTGAAATGAGGATTCAAGGAAGTCTCACAAATGAAAATTATTTGATAAGATCTGTGAAGACGAGCTTTTTGCTAATTAAAGGTCTGATTATGATGAACTTTAATATATTTTTCCTTTTCCTTAAGAATTCACAAACGTTAATTCCTCATGCAAAATTGTGGATTTCTACTCTGTTTGAATTCCTAGTGCTGGTGCCTGCTGCTTCTGCCTTTAAAAATAACAGCTGCTTATTTGAGGACTGCAAGTAGTTCTGCCATCAATTCTGCAGTCACTGTCATCTGTCCGTCATCTACAGCTCCTGTGCCTTTCATGGTGGGCAGGTGTCTCCAGTTTCCTGTGATTTTCCTCCGAAATTGTACATTAATGCCGGGCACCAAAGAACAAAAAGAGTAAAGTGATATTTCAAAAAGCTTAGATTTCCTAGCGCATGATTGCCTTTAAAGTTTTTTAGACTGATTCAGGTTTATAGTTTATTTTTATGCATCTAATTTTAGTTTATTTTTTTGCTCACATAACCCTGAATTATAAATATTTTCCTGGCAGAGCGTATTGAAAAAAAGCTTTAGAATCAATGGTAAGCACTAATCTACATTTTTCATGATGAGTTATCACTTTCATTAGGATTAACAGTAGTAAAATTCCTGATTTAAGATGGAAATATCTGTTTTGTCTTCACATTGGAAACGAAATTTTCTTGAAATTAGAGTTAGAGTTGTCAAGATCAATTCTTTCTTAAAATGTTCTTTTGTTTTTTATCAATAACATACAGTTAAATGTGTGCATGGATGTATAGTTAAAAAACAAAAACAACCCAAACCCTCAGAAGATCTCTACTTTTAGAAAATGCAGGTTGAATAAAATTGGGCCAGTTTGGAGGGTCATTTATTAGTGTCCTGAAGGAGGCCATAGGGAAGGGAATAGCATTAAGTTGACCTGTAGGCCTGGGTCAGCTCCTTTGGTGCCCTTAAAATAATTATAGAGATGTACATTTTACAAACATTGACTAACACATATGGCCTGAGTGGGTTTATGTCACCAACAGGCACAAATTAAAACCCTTTGTGTGGCATAGATTCAAATTAGTATCAATAATTTAAAAAATTCAAGCAGAATGAAATCAAGCTACTTTGGAAGTTCTGTACATCTATCTAACTTAATTTCATGTGAAGAACAGTTTCTTGGAAAACACTGTAAGTTTTTCCCAGTATAAATGTGAAGCAATCAAAATCATTTTTAATTAAAGTTCTTTCTCAGTTCACTAAGGAATACTGAGAGAATGCCAAACTATATTAATGCACTCCATTATGACTTTGACTATATTTTACAACTTGAAATATTTTCATTTTTATGGTGCCATCAGACTGATACTTAATAGAAAATGTTTTATTGACATTTATGTTCGTTACCTAATGATGTGTATTTAAATGATGGCTGCCATCTTCATTAGAAGTGACTGTTGAAAGAGTAATAAGAGAACAGGGAAACTTGGTATTCTAATTGTGCTTGCAGACTATAACCTTGGGTTAAATATTTTACCGATATTTAACTATAAGGTTTGATTGAAAACACCAAAAGCTCCAACATTATACGAATGTTTCATTGTGATTCATTATTTTTACTGATCCATGAAATACACATATGTTTTTGCTCCATTTTCTATTTCTTCTTAAAAATAAATGTATAATTTTTTTAATTAAAAAATCCAAATCCGTAATACTTTCAATAACAATCAGAATATTGAGATAGTAGAAGTCATTCCAAAAATACAATGCACTACACTAATATACCCGGTGTTGCTGAGCATTTACCAGTCATCTATATTACTATTGATGCACACAAAAATCCTGATTCTTCAAACAACTGGCTAATTGTAATCTACATATAGCCTTGATTTAGTTATTTTTATTCATGGTAATCATAGTAAGACAATTATTCATTTTAATCACCATTTTTACCTTGTCAACTTACAATTTGTAATCTTTTGTTAAAAATTGCTCAGTACCATGTTCTGAAATAAAAATTTGTCAATGAAAGTTTTATTATTGAGAAAAAAATCTGAAGAAAAAGTGTAGTAAACCTGATTAAAGATATTATAATAGTTTTATCTCTAAATCTGGCAATATTATATAATTTTTCCAGTGAAAAATAATCTACCCTTTCACTCAATATGTAGATTTAGATACATATTTGTATTATATTGAAAAGGAATAAAACAATATTTACTTTTAGGAGTTGACTGCTCATATACCTCATTTCATCTTATTAGGGAAATTTATTAGTTTTCCAGCATAATTCCAAATTGTAATTTGTATTATTTCTTCAAATAAATTATGACTTTATTAATCTTTTCTGGACTATGTATCTACTTTATATATAATGTCATGGTTGCATTTATATACTGTTTTGTAATTATTTGTTTTTTATTTTTGTGGTAACAAGCCTCCAAGATAGCTCCAATTGTCCCACTTCCATATTAAATCATGGTGATTTCTGTATGACAAAATGAACACAAGTAGGTGATAGTGTGTGACTTCCTAGGCTAATTCATAAAAGAGAATAGAGCTTTGACATTGTGATCCTGAATTAGTTACTATGGGGGAAACCAACGGTGATGCTGAGAGGGAACTCAAGCTGCACAGTGGGGAGGTCTAGGCGGAAAGAAACGGAAGCTCTCGGCCAACAGCCATCGCTAACTTTCTGGCTGAGTGGGTGGGCCTTGTCAGTCCCCAGCCAACATCCGTGATTCCCCCCATCTATACTACACATACTTAGTACAGTGCTTATCACAAAGAAGCTTAAAACAGTGAACATCTATTATTCAAATATTAAAAAAAACAGAGCTCAAAATCAACTTGGCCAAGGAAAAATATTATTTTTAACAGTAGGCAACAGACAAACATAAATTAAATCATTTGATTCAGCAAGACAATTCATCTAATTAGTCTGAATCAGTTAACTTATCCCAGCAATCCAGCCATAGAAAGGTTTACTAAAATTAGATATATGTTAAGAATTATCTAAAATGGCCCTGAGTGGTATGGTTCAGGGGTTTGGGCGTGATCCAGCAAACCAAAAGGTCTCTAGTTCGGTTCCTGGTCAGGGCATATTCCTAGGTTTCAGGCCAGGTCCCGGGTTAGGGGCATGCGAGAGGCAACCGAACGATATTTCTCTCACACACAATAATGTTTCTCTCCCTCTCTTTTTCCCTCTAATTCTCTCCTCTCTAAAAGTAAATAAATAAAATCTTTTAAAAATTTTTCTAAAATATTTGGATGCTCAAGAAATTTTTAATACCAAGACTTTAAAATTTCCAGCTTCATATGTTTTTCCTGTATTCTGGGACACAAGTGCTGGATCACCACTTTCCAGGCCCATTGAGAGAAATGAAAATACCCATGTGCCAACCACTAAAAAGAACTTTGCTAAAATCCCTTAGTTCTGCCTGATGTGAAACTTAAATATGGAAAATTGAATCCCAGGCTTTTGTCTCAGAGCTAAGGCTTGAATGAATTCTGCCAGCTTTTAACTTTTTTTCTGCATTATTAGATCCTTGGAAAACTGGATCAAGTTAATTTCACCTCTTCATTAATTATAGTTTTAGAATATTTTCTTGTCTTTTATTGAGAGACACTATAAGAATTAGTCCTATGTAGAATGCTTCTTATAATAAGTGTTTTTGGATAGAAAAGTTTGGTGAAGTATCTCAATTTATCAGAATTGATTCTAAAAATGCACAATTCATTATGGATCACAGAAAAACTAAAGATATTTCTGGGTTTACATATAAATAAGATTTTAATAAAAGATGTGAACTAGTAACAGGATTAGAACTAGCATCTGATTATTACATTTTTGAAAAGTCTTTATTTATAAACTAATACAAATAATTGGGATAGAATACCTAACATACTACACATATTTTTATCAATTATTTAAATGATAAAAAATTATCTCTAATGTTGCTTAGCCATCAACAGCTCTTTTTTGTTGCCTTTTTGAGTATCTTTAAATAAAGTTAATTGATTTCGAGTATCTTTAAAAAAATTCTCTAAACTTCAGTGGAGTCTAGCACCATATGTTATTGTCCTGGTGTTCTAGCAGAGCAAACCCAGATTGGAGATAAGATTTACATAATCAATGGTCTAACAATGGAAAATCTATTTGAGCAGACTTTACATAAATGTGCCATTGACTTGCAGATTTACTAATTATGGTTTCTCATATTGAACATGTCTCAGGCTTCTTTTACAAATTAAATTTGGTCTATTTGATACTATAATTTGATTATTTAATGATCAGTATAAACAGAAATAAACTAATAAAGCAATGGCTTGTATGAAGGAGCAATTTGCCTAATGCCTGTGCAGAAAGAAAATCCACAAGGGCAACGCAATTACAGCAAAATAACTTGCCAATTAATTACAGTGACTATAAGTAGATGTGGTCATAGTAAGGTAGAGAGTAGAAATTGAAATAAAGGGAATATTATATTTAGCAAATAATTGAATTTGAAGTCAGAACATGATTCATATTGGGGATATTTCCTCTCGTTAAAACCACTTTTTAGTTGAGCCATTTTCAAAGATGTCATTTTCTTCCTTACCTTTTCTCAGCCATCAAAAAAACAACAAAATGTCTAAAATGTTTTGTTTGCAACTAAGTATGAATGAAATCCTTCCTTTTGGTCCTTTGATTGTTCAGGTGACAAAATACTAATTTGCTAATAAATCAACTCAGCCAATTAGAGCATTAACCCATATCTCTGAAACATTTTCTCAGTCATGTATTTTTTTTACATTAAAAAAGAATAATCTTTCCTGTTTTTACTGTCTTGTTCTTTGGAACAGATAATGATACTGATAAGGTCATGTTTCTTCCTTTTCTCACTCATTTTTTTTTTTTTTAATTTTCAGGAGATTTTCTTTTCTGTATTTTCTTGGTAGAGGATAGAACTGAAACTATTATTCAATATCCTTCATGGTCTCTATGTGAAAGCTACTACTTGTTAGCTTTAATTAGCTTTACTAGCTACCTTTCCACTTTAATGTTATGTTAATTTATTTTATAATTATTGCTTTTATTTTTTATTATTTAGTGCCTGTTATTTTCACAGTGCAATGTCAGAAACATGAGGTAAGAAGCCTTGTCCCAAAGCTTACCACAGTGTCCACTCCAGAGTAGTAGCTCAATAAATATTTGTTGAATAAATAAATTACTGGTCAGTGAAGGTGATTAAAAGCAACTTAAAAATTTGGTAGCACAATCATTAATGTTAGAATATTGGTGATATTAATTACTTTTGGACTGGCTGCTACTGCTGCAAACCATCGGATATAATGTTTGACATTTATATTTTTGACAGTTGAGGAAAAACTCAACTCATCTCAAAATTGCAAATGAGGCTGCCCAGACACTGAGCTCAGTTCTGTATAGTCTCAGCCTGGAGTATTCCCTGTTGGTCCTTTCATCTACTGAACTCTTTGTCTGAGAAAAGGGAGTAGAAGTAACACATCATTGACAGGGCTGTCCCAAGTCTGTTTACTTTCTAATGTTTATGGTTGAAAATTTTCTGACTTTTCATGTGATTTAATTTCTTAAATGTAGAACTGAGGACTCTTATGACAAGAGGTAGCAGTGCTAGGGCTTGGACAAGCTTTTGGACAATTCCAATGCTAGTTACATGATGGGACTGTGCTTTTCCATTTCAACATGAGAGACACTAAAGATGTTTGGAAACAATGGGAACTGAAAAGTTTGTATCTTTATTTTCATACAATCCGTATATCTTTTTTTAAAAAGTACTTGCCAGTGTTATGGGAAATAAAGATTCATTTAATGACATGAGCATTTTGATACATTTGACAGAGAACAAAAAGAAGCAGAAAGTATTAACCACATGATAAAATGCAGTATATTATTTTACAACATCAATTATATATTTTAAAATAAAATAATATAAATGAAAGTGCAAACAAACATTAGCTGTTTTATTTGGACTCATTACATTAAGGAAATATACACCTGTTTCCAAGATGGATGCTTAATATATCCCTATGTTGCTCCTTTAATATAACACACAAAATATGAATTTTTTGTACTGTTTACAGACTTTTGCAATATTTAGTGACATTAAGGTAGATGAAGAGTACATGCTTTTCTCACTCTTAAATCTTTTCACAGTCTTAAGAGAAAGCAGGTCTGGCCGGCTGCTGCAACAGAAGCCAAACACATGAGACAGGTGCTGGTGAGAAAGGAAATGGTTTATTTCAGATGCCGGCCACCTAGAAGATGGGGGACCCTTTTTCCAAAGCCCATCTTGTCAGCTCTGGTCAAGCCAGTGATTCTCATAGGGAGTTGGTGGGAATTAGGGAAAGGGAACTTCCTAGGGAAAGTATGGGCATGCAGGTGCTGGTGAGAGAGGAAAGAAGGCGTGCAGGCAGTGTCCTTGCTGGTCCCAACATGGATTTTTCATGGTCAGCATCCTTGAGTTGCTGATTTTTTGTCAGTTGAATACCTGAGCCAGGACCTTGAAGTCGGGTTGCTTCTTAGGTTCACACAAGAACTGTAGCTGCTGAGCTATAAAGTAAACTTAGAAAAGAATCTTTTAACATGCAAGCTCTAGTTTTGGGACAAAGCCAGGTAGAGTACCTAGTTGGGTTTAATATTTACTAAGATTAACATAGGTAGCTTTATATAAGTACAGTGTGTTCATTCCTCTTACATCAATTGCCAAATTCCTGCTTTCTGGTATTTTGAAAAAGAGAACAACATAATCAATGGTATATTTTAATATATTAAATATCAGAAAATTTACTATGAATATCTGTATATAATGTATTTGTAGAGAGATGAGTAAATACTTGTATAGTTTTAATTAAGGATATAAGCTGAAAATAGTACTTAATACTTAAGGTATCTATTCCTCACCTTTTTATGAGTGATTCAAGAACAGAAAAGTAATCTTATTTTAGAATTTAAAAAGTAAAATATAATATGTTTAAGTGTATATATTTTAATTATACATAATCTGCATAATCTCAAAATAACCTAAAATCTCCAAAGCCCCTGTGGAATTCATAAAAAATGGCCTCTTGGATTTTGAGAAACTGGCAAGTATTGCAGAAGATATGCTGAGACAAGGAGTTGCTTTCTAGTAACTTCAAATTAAAAAAAAAACAAACCTGAGTTCTTATTTTTATGAGACAAAAATCAAGCAGAACAATCATCTCAATCTCAAATATACATAATAGAGCTACAGACTGTCACAGCAAATTAATTATGCAAGGTACCTACTAGCAGAAAATTAAATATTTGTTAGTTTATTCAACAAACTTTTTATTCACTGACATTTTAGAAACTCAATTCTTAATAAAACATAAATACAGTGCAAGAAACACACACACATAATGGGGCAGCATTATTAACATGCAGGGATTTAGGAGAGGAGATTCTTGCCATAAATGCTTAATATCGACCCTTTTATTCTCCCTACTCCACACACCATCTGAGGTAAGAAAGACAAAGTTGTCAGGGTGTGGTATGGTAATTAAATGGCTGATCATAGACATTAGAGGTTGCAAAATAGTCTCTAATTAGACTGAGCAAGAGAGTGTTAAATGTGTGACTATTTACAGGTTTCCTATGGGACAAGTAATGTATGTCAGGGGAGAGGAGATAAAAGGGGTAAAATGAGGAAAGAATAGAACATTTGGATTGAATGAAAATTTATTTGTAGGAGAAATAAGAACCTTTGAGGAGTTTCTAAAGTCAAAAGGCGTTGTATATTAACAGGTGACTAAAAATCTATTTTAGTTAACAGTGTACTCAAAGCACCTAAAATATTTGCAAGAGACTTAAAATGAAAGTATTAGAATTTCTATTGCTTTTGGGCTCCTTTAGATACGGCATTTTTCCATAACTTGACTAAATAAATGCATCACTGCTTTGTAAGCATTAGAAAATAGCAAAATTACTACAATTGTTCACTTAGGAAATACTGAAAGAGGTCCTATAATGGGAAAAAAAGGCGATGGATTTAGTTTATGTATTTGAACTTGAGATAGCTTTGAAATAGCAAAGACTGGATTTAAGGTAGTCTGACTACATCAGCCTGAAGCTCAAAAGAGGTGGGTGTCTGAGAGAGGGACAACCAAACAGGGTTATCAACAGAGGGCTGCAGAAGACTCCCCCAGCTCCCACTCATGACAGGAAGACACAAGTTTTACAAATTGACATGTAGCATAGAGAATATTTAATTGCTTCCTGGACTATGCTTGTGCTGTGGTCATCCTTAACATTATCCCCAAACTTCAGTTAGAGCCTGCAGAACAGCAACCTTAAAAAAGGAAGAAGTGATCAATTTCACGAGCAAAGTTAAGAGAGAGCGGACAGGAGCTGTAGCACTGGGCACAAAGGTATACAGTAAGAATTGAGGGAAAGTGAATTTGAAGCAAGAGTTAACCATGGAAATTTGAGGTTCCAATTATCCTTGAAAATCTCTAGGGAAGAGTATAGGAATTTCCATACTTTATAAGATCAAATATTGAAACTGTTTTTGTTTTAATGTTAAAGAAAATTGTAACTAATGTTGATATAGAATTTAAGGTATTTTACTTAGATATTTAGACACCAGCAAGAAAGTACAATAGGAAGCCCCAGCACCTTTCCCCCCACAGAAACAGTCACTTAACAACCATGTGAGAAACAACATAGTTTCAGGAGAGGTCCAAATCCCAGCTAAGTAGTTGCAGTACTCCAGGTGAGCACAGAACCAAGATCGGTCACATTGAAATGGGTGAAAAAGAAATCACTCTACCTATGTCAGCCCCTCCACCAAGCCAGCACAGCCCAGCTCCAAGATGACAACTTCTCCATGATGGAGGAGGAGGGAAGAAGGAGGATGGAGGAGGGAAAAGCCAGGAAGATGTTCGGTGGGCTCCCCAAGGGGTCAGCTCCACCTTGGCTCACATGGCACTGAAAGTTCAAATTTTCACAGTTGAGATGTTTGGGGCAGCTAGAAAGATAGGCATCTTCTTGCAGCTGCCACTGCTCTATTAAGCTGGCAGGAGGCTCAGAACTTAGGCCTCTCCTCCAGTACAATGAGAGGAGTAGAATGAGATTTCAGTGTGCCCACCTTTCAGTAGGCTACCCAAGGGGACTCTTGCCTGCCCATTTTCACACAGAGTTCTGAAAGAAGCAACATAGCCATTCATCAGGGAAACAAGAGATTAAACTTCTTTGCTCTTGCTATGGTTAAAATAGCCTTAAAGTTTTAGAAGAGGGAATGTTAAAAAGAGAATAGGGGGACAAAGAAACCCTGTGAGTAAGAGTCTATAAAAGCCATGTATGTAGTGCATTGTTTTAAATAGGACAATCATTTGAATGGTAGCCAATAATTCACTATCCATTTTAAGAGATTCGTGTGCAGAAGGCTGAAACTAAGCTGCAAGCACAGACAATGCTGATGGAGCCAGCGAATCACACCCACCTTCTCAATGGCTGGTGCTGATTTGTGAGTTGAACTGCTGCCTATGCTCAAGCGGGATTTGACCTTTTTTTTTATTGTGCCTGCACTCTGCTGAAGACACAAGGTGCCAATGGAGAATTAATCATATATTCTTATACATAACATTGAAACTTTTATTTTTTAATTAAAATTCAAGTTTCTAAAAGTGGATACAGTAGACAGTTGGACAGCCTATTTGGCAGAAGCTGTGTTTGAGGGGAAAAAAGAGAGAGAAACAATTTCTTTACATGACTGCTTTGGATCTCTCTTCTCTCAGCCTTTCTTGGTGCATAAAGTGAAACTTTACCCCACATGCATACTATTTAGAGACAGAAAAAGCTTTGTTTTTTGATGGGTACAATGAAAAATGCATAAATCAACCTTCTTGATTTGGATGACTTGGGTAATTTGCATTCATCTGTTTAAAGAGAGATGTCTTTGGAGACTTTCTATTTTTACATAAAAATTACACTCAGCATCTCCCAGCCTCCTTTGTTCACTAAATTTAGACTTGCTCACTTGTACAATTCAGAAGGCCTCATTTGTTTAGAGGAAATTTATATGCTACTTACCACATCCCCTTTTCTCACCTACCTCCTTCAAAAATGTACACACATGTAGGGGCCACAGCCCCCGCCCTCAGCAGTGCATGCACCCTAGTGATTCATGGAGTGCACACTTGTGAGTGAAAGCCACCTCTCTGTTACAAACCAGACCAGAAAAATTGGCAAACAGTAAGGTTTGCAAATACCATAGGGCTTTGTAAGAGTAATTACCCTGGCCTTCAACATTAATGAGCAGTCAGAGGACCATCCAAAAAACAGTCCGCTGAATCTGAGGTTTCCACAATTCTGGTCCTGTGGCTTTGTCAATAACAGAGTCCTAACTCTATGCTGATGTTGAAAAGCCTAGTGATTGCTGTGGTTATTACATCAATATTGCAGTCCTCTTCCCATTGGATGTGTAAGCCCACTCTAATTTGAAAAACTATTAGCCAGGGAGCTGCAGAGAGATGTATGCTATACTGTACAGGAAGAGATCATATCATGAGATGATGAAAAAGGAAGGGCAGATAAACATTGAACTATAATTTTAAAAAATTGAGCATATAATATTTCTCTTGTGCTCTAAAAGCCTTTAAACAAATACATGTTAAAATGAAAAGAGCCAGAGATTGAAAGTTACATATATCTTTGTTCTTTACGAGGTGTGTAACTTGGGCAAACCAGTTAAATCTTTTTCTAAGACCTGGTTCACTAATTGTGGAATAGGGTTAAGTGTATCCTAAAGGTACCAATCTGAAATTAGCAAGGCCATCCTCATGAACACATGACCTGGGCAGTTACATAGGGCCATTTGCTCAGACAGGTCCATGGTTGGTTTCATGCTCTGCTGTTGCTGTCTTGAAATTATTAATATTTTCCCCTATTTTAATTTTGTCTTGGGTCCCACAAATTACGTAGCACGTTCTGCAAATTCATAAATAAATAATCTGGACCAGTGATTACCACATGTTAGGTGTTCTGTAATTATATATACGTGTGTGTGTATTTATTCTCTTCCCCTTGCTCCCCTGCTCCTAAACATGCAGGATCAAGGGCAGTCAGAGTGTCTACTGCTCTCATACTGACTTCCCATACATAGCTAGGCTCTATTTCATTTCAGGGGCTTCCTTTTTTCCACTGTATCTTTGGGTCACTTTCTGTCCTAGCTGTACATTACTTAACAGTTTAGTTCCACATCCCCACCTTTCCTGTATGCCAGGGAGAGACAGGAGTTAGCTAAACACATAGGATCCCTCTTAAAGGGCCAATGCACAGGTTCTTATTTGTAACCACTCACCCTGGGCTCCCAGGCTCTGGTGGGGTGAGGGCAGAGCAGACTGGAGTTGTACAAGGAGAGACAGGGGTTTTGGGCTCTGGGAAGAGAGCTGAGGTGCCAGGTGCCAGGACCCTGTACTGAGTCAATCTCCAACACCACAGACAACATCTTTCTCATTTGGAGCATTCCCTTGCATACAGTGTCAGCCTGGAGGAATCCAATAGCTCTACACTCTATATCCTTTTGCCCAACTCTGCAGAACTCACACTCTGCTGAAGAGGCAGCTGCCTGAGCCACGGTATAGAGGTCTGGACAGTGACTGCATGGTATGGCTTTGAGGCAGGGGCTATTTCCCCTACTTTCTTTTCAACCTGACTGGTGCCTTCCCCTCATGGAAGATCTGTTATTCCCACCTCTAGGCTCAAAGTGGCCACACCTCCTCATCTCTTGATAGAATTTCCTTCATGAAATCTGGGCAGAACCAGAGATAGTCCGAGTTGTATGGCTTTGGGATGGGAACCATTAGAGCACCTTCCCCCAAGCCTGACTGACCCTTACCCCTCATAGGTGATGCACTAGCCCAACCCTCCAGACTCCTGGAAGCTCCACCCTGTTGAGCTTGAGCTTCTTGTATAACCTTGCACAGAGTGAGTTGTGTGGCTGTAGGACAAGAGTTGTTTTCTCTTACACAACTGACTGGTGTAGAGCCCTTCCTTCAACTGGCCAAATATTTGTTCACTAGGGCCTGATAAACTCTGCTGGCCTCAACTTGACAACTTCCTGAGACCCTGCCCCAACACAATAGTCTGCAGACCTGGCAGGTGGCACCTAGACTTGGTATACCCTGGGACATTTGCTAAGTAACCTCAGGCCCAACAGTGGCACTGAGTTTGAACCTATATCAATCTGGCGAACACCACTTACCCCTACCTGGTAACTCACTGAAACCCTATCTCATGCAGCTCAAGTACCACTAGAGACTCTTTCAGTGACAGAGTCTATCAGGCAGCCAGCAGGTGGAAGCAAGCATAGGCAGATCTCAGGGTGCCTTGGGACTTTTGCTGACCTGTTCCTGGGTCTGGTGAAGGTAAAAGCCAGCCTTGGTGCATAGCTGGGTCTTTCCTGTGCACATCCAGGACCAGCAGAGGCAGCCACAAAATGTGGATCACTTTGTAGCTCCAAACAGGTTGCCTAGGGCCAGTCACAGGCATAATCTGACATTGGTTTGCACTAGAATCCCTTCCAAGAGACCCAGAAAGCAACACACCCAGGGTCCAGCTTCAGACACCTCCAGAAAAGATCCAATGAGCTTAAAAGGCCTTGCATAACAACAGTTATCCCAAGTGAGAAGAACAAAGTTGGAGGAATTCATGCTACCTAAAACCAAACTATACTATAAGACCATAGTAATGGAAATAGCATGGTATTGGCATAAAAACAGACACATAGATCAATGGAGCAGAATAGAGAGCCCAGAAATAAACCCATACCCAAACCCATTAATTGATTTTATAGTCAATTAATATTCAACAGTGGAAGCAAGCACATGCAATGGGCTAAAGGTAATTTATACAATAAATTATATTAGTAAAATTGGATGGGTACATGCAGAAAAATGAAACTTGACACCTTCTTATACCACACACAAGAATAAATTCAAAATGGATTAAAGACTTAAATGTTAGACCTCAAGCCATAAAAATCATAGAAGAAAATATAGGCAGTAAAGTCATGAACATTGTTTGTAACAATATTTTATCAGATAAATGTCCTCAGGCAAGGGAAAAATAAACAAATGGGACTATATCAAACTAAAAGATTTTGCAGAGCAAAGAATATTATCAACAAAACAAAAAGACAACTTATGGAATGAGAAAACATATTCACCAATGATACATCTGATAAGGGCTTAGTATCCAAAATTTATAAAGAAATCGGACAGCTCAACACCAAAAAAAACACAAAAAAATCCAATTAAAAATGGGCAAAGGACCCGACAGGCCATTTCTCCAAAGTGGACATACCATACAGGTGGCCAATAGACATATGAAGAGATGTTCAACATCACTAATCATCAGAGATGCACAAACTAAAAGCACAATAAGATATCAACTCACACAGGTCAGAATAACTATCATCAATAAATCGACAAACAATGAATGCTGGTGAGGATGTGGAGAAAGGAGAACCCTAGTGCACTGTTGGTGGGAATGCAGATAGGTGCAGCCACTGTGGAAAGCAGTATAGAAGTTCCTCAAAAAATTAAAAACAGAACTGTCTTTTGACCCAGCTATTCCACTTCTGGGAATATATCAGAAGAAACCCAAAACACTAATTTGAAAGAACATAAGCACCCCTATGCTCATTGTAGTGTTATTTACAATCACCAAGATATGGAAGCAGCCCTAGTGCCCATCAGTAGATGAGTGGATAAAACAACTATGGGACATTTACACGATGGGATATAACCTGTCTGTAAAAAAGAAGAAAATTTTACACTTGCAACAGCACAGATGAGCCCAGAGATCACTATGCAAAGTGCAATAAGGCAGTCAGAGAAAGACAAAAACCATATGATTTTACTCAGAAGTGAAATCTAACGAACAAACAGCTAACAAGAAAGTTAGAGACAGACTCAGAGAGAGCAGAATGACAGCTTTGGGAAGAGGTAGGGGGTGGAGGAACTGAGCAAAAAATAAAAAGAAATAATGGACACGGACAACAGTGTGGTGATAGTGGGTACAAGACAGATCATTGGTAATGGAAAAAATACAGTAAAAATAAAGAATATTTAAGTTTGTAATGCAAACACAAAAGAGAAAAATCTCAAATACAGAATCTAACTACACACTTAATAGAACTAGAGAAAGAACAACAAGCAAAGCCCAAAGTGAATAGAAGGAAAGAAATAGTAAAGATCAGAGCAGAAATAAATGAAATAGTTTTAAAAAATGCAAAAGGTCAATGAAACCAGGAGTTGGTTCTGTGAAAAGATAAATAATATCAACATACTGTTAACCAGAGTCATCAAGAAAAAAAAAAAAACAGAGAAGACCCAAATAAATAAAATCTGAAATGAGGGAGGAGTATCAATTGACTACACAGAAATACAAGGAATTGTAAGACAATATTACAAGCAGCTGTCTGCCAACAAATTGAACAGTCTGGGTGAAATGGATACATTCCTTGGAAAATACGGTCTTCCAGAACTCAAGAAGAATCAGAAAATCTTAACAGACCAATCACAACTAATGAAAGAAAAGTAGTAATCAAAAAACTCCAGAGGAGTTTTCCAGAGATCTGGGAACCGACAGACACTGAAGGAAGACCATGTAAAGATTCAGGGAGCAGACGGCCGCCTACGCACCCAGAAGGAAGGTCTCAGAAGAAACTGAACCAGCTGGCACCTTGGTCTCTCACATCTATAGTCTCCAGAATTGTGAGAAAATGAATGTCTGCTATAAAACACAAAAATAATCTGTATTGTTTAACTACTTTGCTATCATAAAGATTGCTGAATTTCTTTGTTCAAATATGTGATACCATTGATTTTGACTTTGTCAAACTCTTTACCTCCAATGCACAGATATGTCTGAATTTACAAATCTACTTTGATTTTCCTATACTCTACACAGCCACGCACTTAAACATAAATCATAAGTAATACCTTGCATGTCACCTCACCTATTAATCCCACTATCTTTGACCTGAAAAGGAGTCACTTATGTTCTTTTTTTAACTTTTTAATTTTATTTAACCTAATATCTGCAAGTTATTATTAAAACATGTATTGAATATAAAACAATTATTAATGAGTATTTTACATTCAATCTTTTTTCTGTTTATTTATTTTAATTTTATTTTAATTATTGTTCTTGTACAGTTTCGTCTTCTACTCCAATCCCAGCCCATCGGCCCAGCCCTCCCCACCTCCCTCCCATTTCCACCCCCCCTAGTTTTTGTCCATGTGTCCTTTATATATGTTCAAAAGCTATAACTTACAACTAATGACTAACAGTATCATTTTTGTAAAATGATGCTCAAATTGATTATTTTTTAAATGAGCTACAAAATGCCCTATGTCAGATTAAATTTTTTAAATGAATGACATTATTTCCTTGTGTTTTTTAATACCATACCAAGTAATTGCTATTCTAGGATATATTAGAATTGGAGTGAGAAGGGTTTGTCAAAAATATGAATTCTATAACAAATGTACATGTACTTCTGTCTACAGGCTGTGATTCTTTTTCAATAAAGAATGTTTGAAGAACTTTCTGGTAGCATGCTGCTGCTCTCCGTTCAAGGATTAATTAAAACGTGTTCCAGTAAAAACCTCTAGTGTGAATACATGGAACCAGAGCATGTTCTGTGTGCTGCACCTTCTTATGCGATAAGCCACCCTTTCTTTCAATGGATGCGCATCACCTCCATTTTTAGAACTATTAAGCTGGGATAATTATGGGACAATCTCAGCAATGTTCAATAGCCCATGCAGATGCCTGACAGGGCATGTTGTCTCTTAATTAGGAATTTGAATGCCTAATGCTTGTATATTAACTGAAATAATTGAATAGATGTTGTACATTTCTTTCACTTTTACTGACATCAAAGTCAGACTAACTGGAATCGTGTGTTTTACCAACGAAAATATTTTATTGTACGTTGCATAGGAACTAAAGATATTGTTAAATAGTATATTGAACAGATATTATTTTAATAATTTTGTTTTCATTTTTGAGCCCAACATTTAATATGGCATCTTACAGATTCTGAAGCAACCTGTCATCCCCACCTCCTATAACTATTAGAAAACTAAGTTAAATGATATACTTTTTTTCTCCTAAATATCCATTCCTTATTAGGTTGTATAGCATTCTGTGCATTTGTGTGTGGTGTATCACTAATATATTATAAAGATATGTATTGTATATATTTAAAGTGCTTGATAACTTAGTATTTATTCACAACTATTAATACAAAAGCTGTTTTTAAACATAACAAATTGCTCTCGATTAGAAATACACATAATGACCTATTTCCATAAACATTTTTAGTAAGAGATAGCTTAATGTGCAAAACCCTGCAGACATTTTATGGAAATTAGTATTGTGCTGAAGTAAATCAGAGCCATATTGTTTTTGCTTAATATTTCTGAGAGGTGAATTATTTTTGCTTGATACATGATGCAAAATAAAAGACCCAAGCAGAGGTGAATATGAGCCTTTGTTTCAATACATTTCTCCTTTTGTTTTGCTCATGTGTCTGGTTTACTTGCAAGATTTTATGCATATAAGAAAAATGCTATTATTTGGGAACTATGTGCTATGTGTGCTCTCACATGTACAATCAGATTAATATTGATTACATGCACAAAGAAGAATTGCCTTCATGGGCTCAAAGACTCTTAAGAAACATAAATTTTGGTAAAATAAATATTTAGCAATCAAAATGGTGTATACTATTTAGCTCAATTTTTTGGAACAAAAATATAGAGTTTGTCTTACATTAGAGCACTGAAGGATTTAGACATGTTGAATGTCAAATAACAATATGCATATAAGCTTTTCCCCTAAACAATATGACTTACTCCACATTAGATTAATGTGGGCGTCATGGAAAGTATAGGTAATAGACGCTGTGCAGAAAAACAAAGCTATAATTCAGAAGAAGATGAACTCCGTTTGCAAGAAAAGAGTTGGAAATCATAAACTATTTTAATTTTGTGTTATAATTCAAAAACGCACTCTTTTCATTTTTAAGCAGCCATTCAGCATCTTCTATTTTTTGCATTTTATTTTGCCATTTTAAAATCAGAGAAGCCATATTAATATGTTAGATTGATCTAAATAATATATCAACTCTTCTCTTGTCATTTTTGTTAGAATTTATATTGTAAATAATTCACATATTGGCCCATATTTGATAGAAGATGATATATACCATAATGAAAAAATAACAGCAAAATTATTAATAGAACAGGAAATGCTCAATGCCCAACACTCATTCCTTCTAAACAACAACAACAAAAAAATTGAATCATATTAATGTATTCAACAGTGCCTTGGTGACACATCAGATGCCATCTGTCATTACATGCTTATTATGTTGCTGAAATAGAATTATGAGGTTTTGCTGACAATTACTGCAGAACATAGTATGTCACATCCTTCTTCTTTTTGGGGGGATGTATTTCATTTCCACTAGACAGCCTAAAGAAAATAAAAGCAAACATATGAGTCATATTAAGATTTAACTAAGAAATTGCATTCTGTGACTTGTTAGATGTATGCCTAGAAATGGAAACATTCTCTTCTTTGATCCTTTGTTCTTCCTTTTAATATCCTCTTATGGTAGATACAGTAATTTTATTTATATAAATTTAGGAAAATGGATTTTAATTCAAAATATTCTGTTACCAAGCAATAAATCTTTGGAATGGAAATTTACAGAAAGAATAATTTACAGGAATCAACTATAATTACATATAATTCATGCTGCAGCTGCTTATAATTGTAGTTTTCCCCAGGACCTTCCCCTACTTATAACCACCTGAGAGTTGCTTCTTGGCAAATGGTTAATTGGAATAATAATTTTTCCCTAACTAGATGCGATGGAATAAACGATTAGTAAGAATTCTTTTTTTCTCATAATAATCCGATAAAAAGATAAAATTTGGCTTGACAGCAAAAAATGTGATAAACACCTACTATGTGTAAAAACAATGAACATGATGATGCAGGTTGGGATGTGGATAAATAGAAATCGCAGTTGACCTAGAGGAATTTAAAATCTTGCTGGGGGATTAAAAACATAACTGTAGATAAAAACAATGTAAAAATGTAATGGAGAACCCTGGGAAAGTACAAACTATAAAGGTATTTTCTCACTAGAAGGCCCATTTCTTTTGCAGAAAGGTGGAAGTTAAAAATTTCTTCAAATAAACTGGCCCATGAGACAAATGCAATGCTGGATCCGCTCTGCGTATTTACGTTGTTAGACTTCCAAAGGTCACGTGATGCAGTATGAATTAGATACATGAAATTTGATATTAATCAGAATGGAATTCAGTATCCAGCACCAGTACTTTGTGATGGGACAAATTGTTTAACTTATTTGGGGCAAATTATTTAACCTTTTGGATGTTTCCCCTAGTTAAAAATAAGAATAAAATATCTACCCCTTGAATCTTATAAAGATTCGTTCAGATACTATATATGAAAGACCAATGTGTAGTAAACCCAGAAGAAAATAGGCTGTTATGATGGTAGAATTCTATTTGCGGCATTGCGGATAGAGCCTTGTTGCCTACTGGGTAGTAGAATATTTTATTATAGCAAAAATTAAAAGATTAATATTGTCCATATACATACATTATCTAGAGGTAGTAAGTTATGAACAAAACAATGGTATTTCTGGAGAGTAATGTGATTGGATCCATATTGTACAATGAAATCTGTGTACATTCTAATGTATATGTATACGTAATATATGTTTATAGCCCTGGCTGGTGTGGCTCAGTGGATTGAGCACTGGCCTGTGAACCAAAGGGTTGCTGGTTTGATTCCCAGTCAGGGCACATGTCTGGGTTGCAGGCCAGGTCCCCAGTGCGGGGCATGTGAGAGGCAACCACACATTGATGGTGGTTGCCCCCCTTCCCCTCTGTCTAAAAATAAATCAATAAAAAAATCTTTAAAAATGTTTATATACACATATAATATATATTTGATTTTATGTCTATATAACAGACATAAAAGATTATTCAAAGGAACCTAAAACAGCTGTATAGTTCCCTGCACCTACAAAAATGGTGATATCCTTAAAATCTATGTAGACTAGGCCAATTCTGTGCATCTAGTTAGAGAATTTTGTGATTTGTGAATGTGTCAGTCAAGGGACAGACTACGTCTGTTGAGTCTCAACTAGCTGCATCTCCTGGAATTCACATCCTACGTAGTCCCCATCTACTCCAACATGGGCTGGCCCTGTTACTCATCTTGAACAATAGAATACAATGAAGTATTTCTATGAGGCTTCCAAGGGTAGACCACGAAAGAGCCTTTTACCTTTCTGCTCTGTGAGTGGCTCAAGAACCACACAAGGAATCCAATCATCTTGAGACAAATAAGGCGCCAACTGTCAATGAGAGATTTCCATGTCTGTGTTGTGACTAGATTGGGCTCGTGAAGTTCTGCCTTTTCCATCTGTTGCCTAGAAGACTCTGACACCCATTTCCTATGAGCAACAAAATTAAAGACACGTGTCTTGTGTTGACTAAGAAGAGAATGGAAATAGTAAAAAATCAGCAGATAAACTGCTTGCTCTTCCTTTCCCTGGACGGGATATTGCAAGATGGAACAATTTTTACACTGCCTCCATGAAGATATCCCGAGACTCTGAAACTGTGTTTACAGAGAATCCAAGGCTCACTGAGGGATAAACTGCAGGTCACTTCTCCCACTCCTACTGTTTTCTCACTGTTCCGTTTTACTCACTGTTATTTCTCTGATTTGTCCCCTCCAATAAAATGCATTATGCAGGCTTTTGCCACAAGCCCTATTTTCTGGAGAATCTAGGGGTGGCAACCAGGAAGGGGACAATATAAAATACACGGGCATATATAAGGATAGATTAGAGTGGAAAAGATTGAAATCTAAGGCATTAGGTGGCATAAATCTTTTTTTCATTCGGAAATTGTATACTTTCCAAAATACTTTGGAAGTCTAAGATTTACTACACTAAAATATTTTGTGTGGTTATGTAGTAGCTCCCAAACCCCTGTTCTGATACCTGAATACAACCAGCGTCTACTGTAGGTTTGATTTTAGGTTTTTCTGTGTAAGTATGCTAAACTTAGGCCCTGATTTTACTTTCAAGATGAATTTGAATTTAAAAGTTAGTTGTACTAAAGTACTGCAAGTTCTCACACGAGAAACTTTCTATAAATACGGTCATGAGCTCTTAAGAGTTGTCAGTTTCTCCGGTACGTATAAACAGTTCAAGAGGCAGAAAAATGCTGCTACAGAGTCCGTACCTCAGCCTATCCAAGACCAGGGATGGAAGTCAGGTGAATTAGCTGCAGGTGCTTAGGATTTAGAAAGTGCTGAGGGGACAAAAGGCCAATGTGTTGGCTCCAGGTTAGTTCTTATGATCAACTATTCTTTTTATCTTCCCATAAGACTACCTCTCTCGTTTGTTGCTGAGGATGGGAGGGATAAGAGGAGAGGGCCAAGAAGGAGTTAGAATGTTTGATTTCAAATAGGAAATAGAATTCCTCAGATGGCCACAGAGCAATGAAAAAAAAAAAAAACACAAAAAAACAAACAAACCACTAACTCAAGCAGACAGAGGAGGGCAGCAGGGGTGGGGCATTAGAATTTTTCACATAATTTAAAGCATTAGAAGTAAATCAAGACAATGGCCTATTCAGTGTTTAGACCTGTGCAATTTCTGGCCTCTTTCCATATATTTTTCTTTTGTTTATCTCCAGAGAGATGCCCACATGTGTACAATACAAAGAACTGAGTCATAAAAGCAGAGGCCTGTTAGCCTCCCTGAGGACCAATTAATGGTGCTCCAAATCTTGTGGGCAGGCAGATAAAAAGGATAGAGAGAGCGAGGGGAAGAGAATGAATACTCAACTAGATAGGGCAGGCTTTTTTTTTTTTTTTTTTTCAGATGTTGGAAGAGACTCCTTTAGTTATTCTTATATAACTTCTCTGGGGTTTGTGCTTGTTTTTTCTTCCTTATTTTTTTCTCTCAACTGCTTCTGTAGTTCTCCTAGTTGTAATGTGAACAGAGAGAAAAGTAGTACTTCAAAATATCAATTAGGCTTTCATCCAAACTGATGGCAGCACGAGCTTGGCTGAAAAAATAAATAAAAAGGCCATTTAGAATGTTTCTGTCCCTCCTTTCATATATTGGCAGTTTTATTGATAGGTGCTTGAGTGCGTATTACCATTTGTGTCTCCAAGCTGGATATTACTGTGAATGCAAGGAGCTTTGTAGTTCAACCTTTAACTCAATCTCACCCCCCACGAGTCCACAGGCCTTTGAACAGCAACAGAGTGGCACTTTGAAATCAGGAGTTGAAAGTGTTTGACATGGAAAGGGGAGCTTGAAAGTCTTGCTCTTTGAAACTTTTCAAAGTCCCACAGAAAGTACAGGCAGGACAATAATGGGCAGGCTGGGGGATCTACGGGTGAAGACAGGATATGTGGTAATGAGGATTTAAGTATTCCTCTAGCTTCATCCTACTCTGCTTCCTCTGCACGAGGGAATTAGAACTGCCTCATAAGATAACAGAGTTGCCTTTTGGTGGCAGTATTTGGGGTTTTTTAAAATATGTTAATTCTTTGCTTAGCAGAAAAATCAATCCACCCAGTGAAAATTAGAAGGTGGACATCAGAATTCTCTCTTGTCCGGGGAAGTTAGAAGACTGTTTGTAGCGTGATGTTGCAAAACTTTCCATTGACCAGTGCTGATTTCTGAAGCTAATCTCCTGGAAGGAGAATGGGCTGTTTCACATTATGTGGAAAGGGACTTAGTCATTACTGTGGTATTTCCTCTGCTTGACCAATAAGCAGATTAAGTTCTAATACCGCCATTTGTTTTAAAGCCAAATTCAGATGATTGTTGAGTATGGTGAGGTAAGGCTATATCTTAATTTGGGGAAATTTAGCTCTATGTCAACAGAATGTAAAGGTAAAATTTCAAGGAAAATAACTACATGTATTTTCTATTTTATTAATAATTTGGGGGGTATGAAGATGCTTCCAACTCACTACCAGCATAGCAGTTTTTATAACATTTTCCAGCACTAATGCATCCAATCTTTCACGAAGTCCATCTTGTGACAAGGGCCCACTCCCTCTTTACAAAGTCCAGTTTATGGCGATGGAATGTAGGAAGCAAAACAGATCGTAAAGCAGAGACATTGAGGATATTGAATGATGCCTTCAAAATAATAATTTGCAAATATTTTGATCTCATGACTAAAGAAAAAAACAACAGTATATCTTATAAAAAATTAGGCAAATGGTCATTACTATCTTTTCTTAATATTGTATATCAGGGTTAAATAGATAAAAAAAAGCAGCCAGAATATTTATTAAGCACCTGTTATAGACAGACATAGTACTTTATAATTGCCTTTATGGATGCTTTCCCATTAATCTTCTCTATAACCCAGAGCTGGTCATGGTTGATTCATTTCACACATGATCTTGAGGGTTATAGGGTTAAGTAGTTAAAACATGATCGCAGGGCTCAAAAACAGTGAAATTAAAATTTGTATTTAATCATTCTAATTCCAAAATGCATGACTTTTAATTGGATGTCAAACAAATACCAAGAATTTGTTCAAAAGAAAGACATTTTTAGGGTAAGTGAAATGATCAGTACATATCTGTATTACTTCTTATAACAATGACAATAATACTATGATGGTGATATCAGTAAGTTGCTTTCTTACTGAAAGAAATTAGAACACATTTAGTATAGTTTTAGGGAGTTGGAAGATTAAGGTTTATTTATACTTCAATTCATAAATGAAACCTTTTCCTAATACAACAAAAATACATAATTCATTTTTTTGAGAGTGACTGAAAAGCACATGATTGGGAAATAGCTACCAAAATTCCTTAAGTAGATACCTGTTAATCATAATTTATTTCTGCAATTATTATGAATCTAGAAACAAATTTTCATCAAAACAAGATATTCTGTTGTGCTTCAAAACCAAAGCAAATTGTCTCATTTTTGTCACCATTTCCTGAAGGATAAAAAAAATTGGATTTGAATCTCTGGGTTGTTGTAGTTTATTGATTGGATAAAAGCACTTTTTTTCCTTGAGCTTTGACATTTAAAATCACACACTTATTTCTTATTATGAGATGGTGTGTTGTTTGCATAACTAACATTCACTATACTGTGACTAAATGATACTGGGTTAAAAATAATGATGGTTACTCTAATGAGCATAGATCTTTGTGAAATCCCTCTGGTAGTAGAATATTTTATTCCCTCCATAGGTTTCTTGGATAACAAATTTGCAGTTCAGTGTTTTCTATTTTTTGGCCTATTTGAAATGAAAATACTTTGTTATCGTAAAAATATTTTTGTTATTTAGTTTAAGCACAAATATTTAGAAACACACAAATACATTGCACAATACCAAAAATATATACATACATATGCCAGAATATTAAATGAACAGGAGTCCTGCAGACGGACTGGCTGGGCACTGGGTCCCAGCTCAGATACCCAACTGTGAAACTTTGGGCAAATTATTTAGGCTTTCTGTGCCCCTCCTTACTCCATTGCAAAATGGTGGTAATTAATACAATAAATTCATGGGTACGTTGAGATAAATGAGAATACAAAAACAGTGGCAATAAAAGTTAGCTACTGTTGTTATCAAAGGCACCATGTCTTTATTATATGCTCTAGTGAGCTAGTAAACATAGGTACAAAAAATTGAATGTAACCATACAAAACAGGAATGTCTTACATCTCAACTTTTTGTGTTGAAAATACTAAATAACTTTAATCTTTCTATTGTTAATCCATTGTTGTTATTATCATTGTTACTACTTGTAAACTGTAAGACAAAAGGCTTAAATATTCAGTCCAAGGGCAATTATACAATTTAATAATATTAGAGCACATATTTTCTCACTAAATTTTATCTTACTACAATACTGATAAAAAAGAAAACACATTGAATAATAATTTGTTCAATGCTGGGATGAGTAGGTAACACCTCAAGAAGCTCCTTGATTAGGATTCTGCTTTCCTGTGTAACTTTGAATGTGTGTGTATTTTTATTTAACACAACTAACTTTAGATTAGTAATATTGAAGCCAATCTACAAAAAAATTCAGGTTTTTCTTCTCTTCCCAAATGATGAACTTTACATAATGATGTGTAAAGTAGAGGAGCAGGTTTGGAAAACAGAGCAAAGAAAACTACAATAAGAAGTCCAAGTTGGTGAAAGGTTATGTCAACGTATTTCCAAGGCAAATTATTTTGAAAATTAGCTAAAACTGAGCATGTTTTTCTTTATAATAGGATCATTTTAGTTTATTTCAAGTCCCAGAAAACTAATGGTAATACATAAATTTCTTTATTTGCCATTAAATTTAACTATCTGAAATCACATATGTTGACAGTGTCAGCTCTTTACACATTATTCCCTTGTCTGGATTCTAGATACGAAATGCTTTAAATATCCACTATACAATCAAAATTTCTTCATCATTTTTTACAATTTCAATTACTCTTCAAATAAGATATCCAATTCTGAAAGAGAATGGGAAACTTACACTTTAAAATATGTTATTTAATTTGGAAATGCAAAATTTTCATTTATTATTTCTTTTACCATTTTCCTATTACTGATAAGTTTTATACTTTTCCTACATTTAAAAACTAATCAGGCAACCTGGTATATTTTTACATATGTAGAAACAAATATTAATATAAATATTGATATGTAAAATTATTATACGAGCACTTTTGATTCTGGAATAAGTGTCTTTTCCTAATTGACCTTGTAAACTACTCAATTAATAAATATGTTTGTCACTGATATGTTATTTTAATGTTGTAATTTTAAAACCAACAATAATTTCCCCTACAAACCAAACATCCATGTTTATAATAAAAGCCAAGAGGTTTATATTTTATGAACCAAAAGAATTAAATGTTAGTTAGAAAATAGTAACTTTCATACATATGCAAGGTCCCTTCCCCTATGTATAATTGTTTTTATGACCATTTATGAGAAAAATCTAAGTAACCAATGGATTGATTGAACTCCACCTACTATACCTAAGCTTTTCAGAGGAATTTGGCAAGTAAAGCTGAGTTGCACTCCCACTAGGAGCCAATATTTCTACAGGTAAAGTGAGGTTTACTAAAATTTTGTTTTCAAAAACACTTTTGAGACTTACAGAACCAAGTAGTCATGGGTTGTTCAACATGAATCCAAAATTTTCAAAATGGTATCCTTCAAACCAGATCTTAAAAATTAGCAGGCATTACCATAAAGCTTGATAAAAACAAAATTTCCCTGACTCATTGCTGTAGCTTTTGATTCTTTAGATCTTGTACGTAGACAAAGAATCTGTATAGCTAACCATCTCCTTAAGACTTTGATGCATTCATAGGTTTAAGAAACAGAAGACTAACAACCTTTTTCTTCTAAAATATTAATAATACATCTACATAAAAATTATTTTAAGAAACAAACTGCAGAGAATTTGAGTTTTCATTGAGAATCACCCACCTTTCTTCTTTCCTTCTTCACTTCTTCTTAGGCTGGCAAATAAACTGAGAGTGATGGCAAATAAAACTGGGTAGCTCTTTCTCAAAAGATTTCATGTTTATTATGAACTGAAATAAATAACCTTATTGGAAGTAGTTGAGAGACCTCCCTGCACCCCCCAGGAACTCTCAGGTTTCATAAATGAAGTAAAACGGGTGAGCTGTAAAAGGAATATTTGAAGTACATTGATGGATTTACCATCAGCATGGTTGTTCTTTATTTCTTCATACTTTGTTGCTGTCCTGTAGGTTAGCACTTCAGAACCGCCAGCATCACCATGCACAGCAGCAATTGCATGGATTGTAACCTAAAAGATTAACAGCAAGGTATCTGAAGGTAGATGTTTCAGTTTCAAACGCTCCTCTACCTCAAAATTGTCCTGTGACTTTGGGAAAGTTTAACCATTAATTTCTAATTGGAAAAGAACATTTAATATTATTTACCTCATAGAGCGGTAGTGAGGAACACATGGAATCACACACATGAAGTTCGCCTCTTATTGTCTGGAACATGAAAAATTCAATAAACATCAGGCATTATGGTTCCCATTACCATTACCATGTAATGGCTTCCTTAAAGAAACCTCAAAACAAAGCTGAAATACATTCTATGACACTGCTGAATAACTAATACATCCATTCTTTCATTTTACTGGTATTGCTGGAGAAGATCCTGTTGTCTCTGTTGTCTGAAGAGTATATCATGCTAGACTTTCATTATAATTGTTAAAAGTTTTAATGTGCTTTTTATATTTTAGATGCTTTTATCAAAATTTTACATTCCACCGTGTTAAAGAAACTTATTACGAAGAACAGCAGTCCTCTACCCCTCTGCTTGCTAATTTCCCTATTTCAGAGGGAATCGTCTGCCGCTGTAGGCAGTCCTCACATAGCATGGCAGTGTGGAGAATACAAGGGGCCGTGCAAAGGGAAATTGTTCAAAGCTATCTTAATAAATAATGGGAAAATATAATTCCTTTGTGACCTTTAGAACCATCAAAACTAATGTTAAAGACTCTTCCTCTCAGCTATAAGCATATAGAATCATAAAAAGTAAAACTGATGTTAATTTACACCATTAGAAACATTGCAAATGGAATATGTTTAAAAAAAAAAACTCAGGAAGTTTTTTCTTTCCCTTCCTATATAATGTGCCATACAGAGAGAATATATTTTCTATGCCTTTAAGAATTGTCATCCCCCTTTCTAAATTTAGTCAGCTTTGAAAAATTCATTGTTAATACTATGAATGCTGTGCAATATCTCCAAGGGTTCCTTTAATGTAAAGTTTTTACCAGAATTACTTCCTCTGAATTATCCTTTTCATCATAACACTTTCTTCGTTTATGTCAATAAATTCTCTTTTGTTAAGTTCCAATGACTGAATATCTACAGTTTCTCAAGCAATAGACAGCTCAACATTCTGATGGTTAGCTATTGTTTTCTATAATCCATTTATAGTTAATTTAAAGTTCAATCCCAGCTTCATCACTTTCTGCTTATTTATGCACTTCCGTCTTGGGTTGCCAGTTGCCTGTTTTGATTATTTCATTCTTTTAATATGTCATGTGGACTTGTTTATTATTGGATGACAAGGATGCAAGACAATTACACACTTTTCTGTCTGCAGGAGCTGAATAACAGGTGTGAAGTGACTAATCACCAACAGTATTCAAATGGTACTGATGTGATTGGTCACTAATGATGTATATTTATTATTTATGTAGTTATTTGTAAACCAAACAGCTAGAAGTGGAGTTCTTACTTTATGCTGTGGTAACTGAAATTTGAATCATGTCTTAGGGAAACATGTCATTTAATTAGACTGTGTTTACTGAAATGTGTCCACAGTGAAAACCTGCAAAAGAAGGACTGCCTGCATTTTGACTATATCATTTGGAATTTTCTCAAAACTTTGTCTCACTTGAGAAATTTCTCCCAGAGATGTCTGAACTTCTCCACTCTGTACTGATCCTGCTGTACACCTTTTGGGTCATTCCCAATTATGGAATCTCCTTGCCTCTCCATCCTCCATATTATCTTTTAATTTCTCTCTTATGTTGTGCCTTTGTTTTTTTGTAGCCCTTGTTGTTATTTGTGTCTATGATATCACTTAAGAAAAGTATAGTCTTCACTTGTTCTCAGAGAAAGACAATCTAGAAAATATTTTTTTTTTTTTGAAATTGGAGTGTTTTAAATTTCTTAATTCTAGAAAGTAAGCTGACAGTTGTCAAGAAGGGGTGAAGGGGCTGGATGGGGCTGTAGAGGAGTTGAGCAAAAAAGGAAAAGAGAGAAAACTCATGGACACAGACGACAGTGTGGAAATTTCAGGGGGACGGGGTCTGGAGGGTGGCAGATGGTATAGGGGAGGTAAATGACGATGGATGGAGAATTGACTTGAAGTGGTGAGCATACAATACAGTGTACAGATGATGTGTTGTGGCACTGTGCACCTGAAACTTGTACAATTTTTGTTAACCAGTTTCACCTCAATAAATTCAATGAAAGGGATAAAATAAAATAGTAAAATATAACAAAAAAAGTTCTTAATTCTACCTCATACTTGTTTGAGATGTCGTTCTTATTGAATTGAAGAGTAGAAGCCATTCTCTAGCAGTGGTGAAGTTGTCCTATTTTATCTTGACTCCATTGTTGCTGCTGAGTAGTCATTATGCTTCAGTTGTGAGAAGTTTTTTGCCATCACTCTCTAGAGGTTCACACTATCTCTTCTTTCTTCCCAGTGTTATAAAATATTGCAATAATATTTTCCTTGGAGTTGGCCAATTTTCAATTCTCACTTTGTGTTTTTAACAGTCTCTTTTAATTTAGAAACTTACATTTTTTATTCTCCTAAAATTTTTAAATTTGTCATTAATTTCTGTCCCAATATTTTTTGTTTCTTTCTCAAGAACTGCAATTATTGAATAATTGGATGCTTTTATTTATCTGGTTACTCTACATTCTGAGACATTTACTCAAATTTTGCCAAATTTCCTATTGTAATTTCACATTTACTATCGTGTTTTCAAAATTTTTTGAATATTCCAATTTTCAAAAATTCTTTATCACCTAATGTTTATTTTGATTGTATAGAATATTAACTTTGAGCTATCTGTTGATATTAGTGTTATTTAAAAAAATTCATTTCTTGTATTTGTACCTGCTGTCTACATTTTCTTTCTACATCTTAGAGGCCTTTTAGATATTTTCTGATCCTTGTGTCGCTATAAATATTATTGAAAACTAAGAATGTGGGGTATTTTTGACTGTGGACATTTTATTTAATAACTAACAGTACAATTTCTTTAAAAGAAATAGTGTAATACCTTTGTGTAATGCCTTTAGAATGTTGTGTGTGGTGGGGCGTGGGTTAGATGTAGTCTACAAGGAAAAATTCTCAGACCTCCTGCCTAGAGAGTACAAATCTTGTGGCTAGCATTGGGAGATCCAAGTGGGGTAAGAGTAAGGTCTCAATATCTAGAATGCACATATTAATTTAATCATCTTGTTTTCTGTTTGGAACTCTTGCTCTGGGTCTCATCTGTTCTTCACTGATGATCCTTATGTTCTACAGCTCTTAGTGATTAAGCCTCTGATTTTCTGACTAAGAGAGAGAGGAGACTAGAGATTCTGGTTTCTTAAACGGATTCCAGAAAATCTTCTTCTTTATAACTCAGTTTCCCCTCCATTTCCTGGGGCAGCAGGTGCACACTCTGTGGTGGAAGTCACCGCAGTGCACGGTTCCTGCTCTACCAGGTTAGAGTCCATCTTTCCTGGGCCTGTTACCATAGTTACCTTCAAGCACTTGCTTTTCATCATCAGAATTTTTATTTTTCTTTATATTTCTCATATTGTATGTATCAGTTAATATCTTTGAAAATTTCCCTTAATGTCATTTTAGTGGAGTTTTAATAGCCTTTTAGCAGATGGAAAAATATATGTGTATGTTTAATTTGCCACCTTCACGTATAAGGTTTTTGTGATTTTTTAAATTTAAATAAACTAAAAAGCATTAATTTTAAAAAGTACTTTGATGTCTTTGAACTATACATCCAGCAGTCCTTGGAATTCAGGTAAAAATTAAGAACCTTGAGCCTTAACCTTTGGTTAGACAGGAGTGGCCCTCACCTGCTTTATAGAAGACGGCATCCTTCTATTGCCTGGAGACCATCCGTTTGAGTTGAATGCCTCAAAAAATAATTTATCTCCACAACAGTTACGCCCCTTTTCCTCAGGACCCTAGACAAGTGGTCCTTAGGAACAAAGACCTGAATCAGCAACATCATCATCTGGGAACTGGTTAGACCTAGACCCACTGAGCCAGAAACTCTGAAGTGGCACCAGGCAATCTGTTTGATCAAGCCCTCAAGGTGGTTCTAGTTCATGCTAATGTCTGAGAAGCACTACTTTTGACAAGTAATTAGGATCAGATCTTAGCATACTACCAGTGTAAAATGACAATTCCAACTATGAGGAATTCCAACAATAGTTTATTTATGAAAAGAACAGCAAAAATCACCTATAGTATATCTGTATTCTGAATAAAAATTCTAAGAAGCTGACAATAGACAAGTAGAGATTAACACAATATTTCAAGACTTCAATATTGAGGGCTGTGAGTCTCTTCATATTCCCATTCAACTCACTGGTAGGGTCCCCATCAAAAAAATACAAAATACGGATGAATCATGACAAATCACTGTGCATAACCATAAACATAACTAAATCATAATCCCAATCTCAACTCTTGTGCTGAATACGTTACATTTACTAGAACAATTCAACACAGCCTGTGCCAATTCTTATATTAATATTGATCTGGTGAATGCTATTTCTAATCTTCACTAAGAAAGGAAATCAATACTACTTTATATTTCCATGGAAAGGATAGTAGTACACATTCACTTCTGTCCAGAGCTACATAAAATGTCCTCAGTGAAAATTTAGTCAAAAAGAACTTTAATTATCTTGACATTTGCAGCACATCTCACTGGTCCCCCAAAGTATTAACAGCATGCTCATTTTACTCAGAAGTAAGGAATGGCAAGTTCTTTGGATGGTATGGAAAGACACATATGTGCCAAAGAGTGAGCACTAAACCTGGAAAAATCAGGGGTTTGCCTAATTAGTACAACATATAGGAATCTAATGTTTTGGTGCATGCTGGGCATATCCTTAATGGAAAAGAACAAGCTTTGTACCTTATACCTCCTCCAATAATTAAGAAGCACATTGTTTTGGGGACATCTTGGGTGCCAGGTAAGTATATACCATATTTGTGAATGTTGGCCTGTCTTTTGATCATGTGATTCATAGGTAGGTCATTCTTCAGTGGAAACTGATCTGCTATTTGGAAAATATGATCTGACATATCCAATGGTGCTAGAGATATCTATGTATAATATAGATCCTGTGCTGAATCTCTGGTAAGCCTCAACAAGCTAGCCAGATATATCACATACCTCCTCATCTGTGTCAACTTCACACTCAGCACAGTCTCTTAATGTATGGAGTAAGACCATATCTTCTGCAATACAGAACTGATCACCATGCGAAAAGCATCTCCTGATGCACTATTGGCCTTTGTAGAGACAGGATATCTGAGACATAAATTGATATTGAAATGATAATTGTTCATCATTAGCTCTTTATTTTTATATTTACTGAGTGTGATGACAGACAGTAACAATCCACTTGATGATAAAAATGGTACATTTTCAATCTGCCCTAATTAGGTTCGGAGTAAAAAGTGTCTCTCTGTCAGCTCACAACTGTTGCTTCTTGATGAGTTCCCTATCTGAGTAGCTGAGAGGTCTTGATCCACACATAGATCAGATTACTGTAGTGACACATGCTGAAATTAGATTCCGGTTGCAGTGATGTGTGGCAATCATCCCAGTGGGAAGAGCTTTAAGTGGTACACTTGGTTATCGAGTTTGAATGGAAGGTCAATAATATAAGGGAAGAATACACACAAACTTTGGACAGTAGCTAAAAGCTTGGCTGTTTTGTCAAGAAGATTGTGAAGTGAGATGAGAATGTCTAGAGAAGATGTGTGTAAATAGACATATGGAAGGAAGCACAGAAGCATGTGTACCTTTATGATTAATGACAATGCTCATGAGAAAACATTCACTTTTGTCCTGACTAGTGTGGCTCAGTGGATTCAGTGCTGGCCTGCAAACCAAAGGATCTTCAGTTCAATTCCCACTCAGGGCACATGCCTGGGTTGCAGGCCAGGTCCCCAGTAGGGGGCACTCGAGAGGCAACCACACATTGATGTTTCTCTCCCTCTCTTTCTCCCTCCTTCCCCTCTCTAAAAATAAAAATAAATAAAATCTTTTAAAAATGTGCATTTGTTTAAAAAGAAGAAAAAGAAAACATTTACTTTATAAGTTCTATTCAACAATCTTATTATTCATCACCTTTTTTCCCCTTCTTTCTTGGTTGCCATGTCTTTCCCTTTCACAGTTTTCTTCCTTGTTTAGGTAGATTTTATTTTCTAGTATCTTCCTTATGATAGCTCCATGAGGATAATATTTTTCAGAACCTCCTTTTACCTGGAATACCCTTATGGTTAACAGGGTAAATAATTGCTTGAAATTATTAAACAATTATTAAATTATTAAATGTATGCTTGAAATCATGTGTTCATTTAGAAATTTTAAGATGTTACTCTTTTTTTTTCTGAGTTGCTATCTTACTGCTAAAAAATCTAATATTAATTTATCTGGTGCTTTTTTTCACATGAATTGTTCTATTTTTTTAATGTAAGCTTTCTTGATACCTAGTATTCTCAGTTGTAAAGAGCAAATTTTGATATTTTTTTAAATAATATTTTAAATTTTATTTATTGCTCTAAGCATTCAGTGAGACATTTTAATCTAGAAATTCATAATGATTAATTCCAGGATCTTTTCAATAATATTTATTTGATTTTTTCCTATCCATTCTCTACATCAGGAAATTATATTAATTCAATGTTGGTATTCCTATAACAATGCTTTAATTCTCTATTTTCCCATTTTAACTCTATATTTTAAAATTTCTTTGTGAGAACTTACTCAACTTTGTGATAAAAATATATTATTGCACTATTTTGATAATTATGTTTAGCATACTACAATATTTTCTACCGAATTTTGCTCTTTATATTGTTACATCTTGTAACGCTTAACAATTTTAAAGAGACTACTGTTCTTGAAATTTTCATTTTGCACATGAATTATCTACATCCTTTAAGTTTCTACATTTTGCTGATTTGTTTTTGTATTGTCTCAACTATCCAGGAAGTCCTTTAGGAGCCAAGATGAGAAATGGCATCAGGGGTTTGACTTTTGCCAACGCCCTGTTTTCAGTAATGTGCCTCATCTACGTGCTCAAGTTCCTGTGGTCTCCAAAGCTCAGGGCTGCTTTGCCAATTTTCTTCAGTGAGCAAGTGTGCATATCGAGGTTGGGTAGGATATTAGAATATTAATAGTCCCCCAACTTCACACACTTTTGATCAGATTCCTTTGTCTCCACCTCATCTGCTCCAGTTCCCTCCATGTCAGCACCATGCTCTGTGTTGGCCACAGGAGTCTTCAGCTTCCTGTGGTGACTTGGTAGCTTCAAGGATGGTGTCATTTTCTGGCCAGTCCCAGGGCTAGGTTCTCCTGAAGCCTCACTGTCAATAGTGACATCTGGTTTGCCATTGCCCTTAGTGGCTTGGCCAACCTGCCCCTCACTGTTGGTGATGGGCTGGGGTTTCCTTTGACCCGCTCTTCCATCTGGCCAGTTGTTGCAATTGCAAGATGAGAAGATACTACTCACATGTCTACATTCCCGGTGACACACACAGGCAGAACACAGCCAGAGCCTTCCAGAGAAGCTACAGCTAACATCCCACTCCAGGGTACCCTTTCTGTGGAGAGTCCAATAGTTGGCTGGTTTGAGGCAGGTCTTTTTGGAGCCTTTTGGTGTTCACTGTATGCCTGACACCGACTCCTCACCACATCTCTCCTCCATTCCACTCCCATCTCACCCCTCCTCTCCCACCTTCTCATCCTTGGTGTCTGCCTCCTTAGTCTTTAGGTCATTTGTCCTGGTTTGTTTAACATGGGCACCATGCTCCATGTTGAAGACAAAATTTATTCGCTTTCTGTTGAGCTTGGTCATCTTTGGCGCAGATGGCCATTCCTGTCCTTTCACTTGACCTGGTTCCCTAGACCTTTGGTTGGCCAGCATCACTTCTGGACTGCTTAGGTCTTCAGTGGTGCAGTGAATCTTCTCATCATTGTTGGAGACAGGGTGAGTTTCTTTGTCAACCAGCTGGTCTTCCTGACTTCGTGTGAAATTGTGAGAGGAGAAAAGACCACTCACGTGCCTGCATTTCCATGTGCTGACAGACATAGTCCGAGCCTTCCAGGGAAGCCACAGCTCAGGACCCACCCCACCTTCTCCTCCCCATGGACAGTCCAGCAGATGAGTGGTCTGAGGTTGGCTTCGCTCCTGGCCAGCCACTGTGGGTAATCTCTGTGTCTGGCACCGATCCCTCCCCACAAAGCTTTCCTGCACCTTCACTGCCATTTCCACCCCACCTTTCCCACCTTCTCCCCCTGGGCTCTGCCATTTCAGGTTCCAGGTCATCTGGCCCTGTTTGTTTAGTGTGGGCAACTTGCTCCATGTTGGTTACAGAAATTATCTTCTTTCTGTGGAGCCTGGGAAGCTTCAGGCAAGATGTTCTTTTCTGTCCATGAAAGAGCCCTGGTTCCTCAGGTTCCTGGGTGGTGACGGTGATTTCAGTGTTGCTCTGGGTCTCAGTGGTGTGGAGCTCCTTTCCCTCTCTGGTGGAGATGGGCCCTGAGTCTTCACTGACCACCTATTGCTCCTCCATGACCTGAGTTGAACTCTGCAATGACAATGACTGGTTGCTGGTTGGGAGGCCTCAAGCCTTACTTGGCCCTAGTCACTGCCGATTCTGCCCACTGGACCTTCCACTTCAGGATCAGGCCCAGCCCTGTGTTTGCATGGACCTCCACCAGGAAAGTTAAATTCACCTCCAGAGCTCGGGATAAACCTCGTGCAAAAGACCTCATCCATACTGCACATCCACCCCTCCAGGCTTGACCTGGTATGTGAGCATGAACAGCCCACCAGGCTTTTCTCCTGTACCTGCTTGGGGCAGGCCCTCCCCATGTGAACCCCCTTACCCCCTTACACACACACACAGGTGGGTGTCATAGGCCTGCTCAGGTGATCCCTTACCTCTTGTGAACATCTTGCCAGGTACTATGTGGGAAAAAAAAATGAGAAACAATCATTGCTTTAAAGGTGCATGTATTCCACTAGGAGATTAAGCACAATATAATTTAATATAACCCAATATATAGAACAGTTATTAAAATATATAAATGAAACAAGTAAAGAACACCTAAACCAATCTATGTATTTAGGAAAAGGCATTCTGGTGGAAGTGCCATCTAAATTGAGTGTTCAAGAGTCAAATTTAAGTAAAGAAAGGTAGGAAGAACAGTTGAAGCAGAGGCAAAAATACAGTGTGTCATACAAGAGGAAAACTCAGTATATTGGCAAACTAAACTATAAAGTGGGAGGCAGTTTTGTTTTAATTAATAAATGAAATGAATTAATGAAATTCATTAATGAAAAAATGAAAGTTTTTCAGTAAATGAAAGGTACATTTGTATACCATGCATGACTTAAGATAATATAATTAAATCTCATTTTTTAAAAAGCTGCAGATGATTATTATTAATTCTTAAAGTTGCATTATATCTTTCACATCATGATGTCAGGTTAAATATCTTACATAGAAGTGAAAAAATATTGTTTAGCAGGTTCTTTGAAAGTAGGACCTAGCTTACTAATTAAAGGCCTTTCCCTTTTATAGTCAATCTTTTTTTTTTTTCTACATTTTAAAACAGGGTACCCTTTAATGATCTTTAATGTATACTTTCAACACTTCAGATTCTTAGATACAACACTTGGCACATGGAGCATATTTCAATATCTGAAATATAAATATTTTTGTACTTTTTCACTGAGAAAGCTTTGGTGAAAATTAAGTGAATTAATGAATCATCTAACTTGCCACCATTCTCACAATGCCCAGCAGAGAGCTTTTCTTTAGTAATATTAAATATGACATTGAGACTCTTTTCAAATCACTTTGCTTGTAATAAATAGCTCATTCAATAGTCACTCTATCTCCAGTAAATAGGTATTATTGTCTTCATTTTAAAAATAAATAATGTGAGGCACAGAGAGGTTAAATAGCTTGCCCAAGTTCTCACCAGTAGTAATGCAACAGTCTATTCCAAACTCTTGGATTTCAAACTCTTAGATGCTCACAGTTATGCTGCCTCTGAGCATCCAATCTAGTTTTATGAAGTGAATAAAAGAGTTAATATAAAGATTTCCTAATTGATTTTAACACGATCTCAGATTAAACTAAATAGATTTCTTATATTTTTGAACTGCACTAAATTATGTAGGTTTCAGAGGACTAATTACTGTTTATTAAGAAAATAACAAAAAATTACATTGTATTCAGTGACCAAACAATAGGATAAAAATATTCTGGATGTTTTTCACATGTTCAAAAGAGTTGAATGCAAGCAGAATTACTGCACTGGGTCATGTAGGAAGAACATATTTTTATTTCAGTTATACTTCCCTAAATATGAGATTTCCACTCAGAGGACTCTAGCCAGGTGATGAATTTAGCCGAGGGTGTAACAGTGGTTCATTGCTCTAATGGAAGAGAAAACATAAGTCAGTACAGCCAAAAAGACCAGCATTTTAAAATGAATGATAATAGCTGATGAATCAATTCTGCCTATTACCATGTCATAGTAAAAAGAAAGGAAAAGGATACTTAGAGTTGAAGGGCAGTAAATATGGAGCAAATAAACTAAAATGGTATAACAAAGTGCACCATCAACTTATGGAATATACTACTACAGAATGTAATATCATTGAATAATGTGGATGGATTCCTCAAACATTCAGGCAATTTTATGATCATAGACCACATTTGTCTTCATATAAGTTAAAAAGATGGTAATCAAATTGCATGCTTCTGGAAGGAAAGTGATTGCCTATTAGATATCATTTTGGACAATGTTTTTATTTGGTTTCTTCTGAATTATAAGCTTGTATAAGGAGGATATAAATTGCTTTTTATTTTTTAGTAGTTCTTGCTTTTCCCACTTTGTGGCATTCATCTCATATTGCTTTATACTGCAATTATTTGTTCACATAGCCAAGTCTTTTAAATCTTTAAATTGAAGTACGCTTATTCAACCTATGCTTTCCAAATAGCTAATGACATGAATTACGTATGACAAGGAATCACAAAATACATGCTATGTGTTCATTTCTCCTAGGGAAAGAGTGAGCTATAAGAAAGATTCAAAAGATAATTTTAACAGTCTTCAGAAATGTTGCTTATAAAGAGAATATTTTCTCCATCTATATTTAGTTATAAGTAACATGGTTAATAAGATATATTATAGAATTTTAATTTTTCATTGATTTTATTACTTTATAATTTTTTTCAGAGGTAGAGAGCAGATATTATCCTCCCCCAATGTATAGAAGGGAACACTGAGCACCAGTGTACTTATTGGGGGTAAATCCAATAACCCAGGAAGTCAAATCTCCTAATTTCCAACCCATGATTTTTCTGGGAAACAATCTGTATCCTCAGCAATTTATGTAATGTCCAGAACTGAAGAATATCACCAAAGTAAGTAAATGGAGTCCCCCAAATAATTCCTGATTTCTTTTATCAAATTTTCAGCATCGTACTTACTATTTTACTCATACAACACTTACTTGGACATTAAGATACACATATTGGGGAGAAAGATATGAGGAAGTACCAATACTACTAAAGTCACCTGGATGTATAATATTAAAATCTTGTATAATATAGAATGAAAAAATAATCATGAAAGTAAAAAACTTCTCTCCTTGAAGATGTATGTGTGCAAATAAATAGTAAGAGTTTGCAGGATTGTTGAGAAACACCAACTTTATTCTCTACCGACAACAGGGCCTAGTATTTTTTAATGTTATAGAGGAGAAGCAAGCTAGTTAGAAGCCAGTGATTACCTGACCACAATATGTAAAACAATCTTGTGTATCCTATTGCCCACACGCCTCATCTAGAACATGTTATTGATATTTCAAACTTAATATGCACCAAACTACTACTGTTTCCTCCTAAGTTTCCTCTCCCTAGTTCTCATACTTCTATTAAATAGCATTTCCATATTTTCAGTAGCTCAGACCTAAACTCTTGGATTAACCTTCATCTCCTAACTCTCTCAAATGGTACATAAAATCCATTAGCAGATTCTTGAAGCTTCTCTTGCAAAATTAGTCTGGAATCTGACCCCAAAGGCACTCGGACAAGTCACCAGCTCAGTCTGAGTGCTGCCATCTGTCACCTGAGCCACTGTGGTAGCCTCCTACTTACTCATCTCATCTTAGCACCCAGAATTATTTTTTCACAATACAAGACAGACTATGTTAACCCCCTGAAATAAATCTACCCTTGGCTTTCCATCTCATTTATAATAAATCTCAAAGACTATGTCTATCAGGGCCCTACACAATCTGGACTTATATTTTCAACTTTATTTCCTATCACATATTTCCTCTCTTACTTTGACCAGGCCATGTTGTTCTCTCTGATATTATGCAGAAATACCTAGAATGCTCACTTTTATGCTCTTCTCCTAGATATTCGCAAGCCTACATTTTTTATTCTGATAAAATATCACCTCCTCAGAAAAGTCTTCCATGATTATCCCTATCTAAATGAGGAACCTCTGTCCCAGTGATTCCCTCTATTACTACTTATAATTTACATTGATTTGTTCCTTGTCTGAGGTCCTCACCAGAAGGTAATATCCATGAACATAGGAATTTAATCCACTGTAATATCTCTAATACTAAGAAGAGTAACTGTTACATAGTAGGTACACTGTTGAGTGAATTAATGAATAATATATTTATGTATATTTATGTAAAACATGTTTAAAAATGTATACATTGCTTGCTAAACTCAGTTCAATCAATTTGAATGCATGCACATACATACAGGTGCTCCTAATTTGATGTTTAATTGGATAAGTGGCAGCTTAACTGCAAGGAAAAAGCAATATAGTAGGGTAAGGATAAAATAGAGAGATAAACGAGTAACTGAGAGAAGAGAAATTCAAGGAAAACATGAAAGGATAAAAAATGACAATAAGGCAAATCATCAGATTAACACAGAAGAAAAAGTAGTGCTTATGGGGTCAATGAATAAAAAGATAGAAAATTGTGAAGAAAGTGTGGTACTTGATATAACTGGTGGATATTGAGTTGCATCAATGGAGGAACCTGGACTGCAGGAGACTAGTTAAGATGTATTCTGCCCTGGCTGGGGTAGCTCAGTGGATTGAGCGAGCGCTGGCCTGCGAATCAAAGGGTTGCTTCTTGATTCCCAGTCAGGGCTCATGCCTAGGTTGAGGACCAGGTCCCCAGCAGGGAGCGCACCAGAGATAACCACACGTGGATGTGTCCCTTCCTCTCTTTCTCCCTCCCTTTCTTTCTCCCTCCCTTCCCCTCTCTCTAAAAATAAATTAATCAAATCTTTAAAAAACAAAAGGTATGTTTCTTATCCCGATTTTTTTTTTTTTTTTTTTTGACTGTCTGCCTCACCAAGACACCTTTCCGAAAGTAAACGAGAGTGAGATTGCTAGCAGTGTTAAATGACTCTGGCTCCTTCCCTCCCCCCAGATTCTTAACAATGATAGTTTTTACAGCTCTGTAAGGCAAATCATGACATCCCTTTAAACTCATACATATTATTTCCCTGGTGTCAGAAGTTGATGTGTTATGGAAAGATGGCCTACAGCTATGCCGTACGTAGAAAGCTGGAAAAAATAAAGCGCGCATCGTTCCTCCCGTTGTCAGGCGTTCTCCTTATAACTGCACCGTGCTATCCCCCTTCCTTCTATTTGTTCTGACAAGTTTGCATGTCAGGCCATCTATTCTCTTTCGGAGTGCTCTGCTGATAAAGTGCTTAGTCATACTGAAAGTCCTGGAGAGCTCATCAGTACAGGATTTTCATTGAACCAGCTGCTTACAAAATTTTTCACGGCAAGTCAGCAAAGCTCAAGTGCGCAGCCATTACCAGAGTGCAGCTTAAAGGAACTGACCAGGCAGTTGTTCTGTGGGCTGATTATCACATGAATTCTATCAAAAAACTTAGTGTTTTGACATATTTATAATTTTACCACTTGAATCCTAGGACAAGTCTGAAATCATCTTTTCTGTTTGCTGTTTAAAAAGTGCCACCATCACAACTAAATTCCATTTTTGAACTTTATTAGACTGTTGATGTTATCACAACACACCTCTAGGAAAATACTTTCCTTGCAATATAAGAGGAGTTGCAAAACCTTATTGGCAAAAGATGCTGTGTGATTTGCTAGACTCCTTTCTGAACACCAGCCTGATTGCTCATGATTCATCTGCCTCAGCAAAATGACTGTGTATTTTAGGCCATGGGCCTTTGATCTCTGGCAAATACTCAAATCTGAGAATATTACTCCTTGGATATGAAGATTCTACAGTATTGCAACCTTATGTATATGTCAGTTCATATTATTTCCTTGAATAGTGTGCACTGTACTAAGCTAAACCAATAGAATTGGAAACTAGTTATCAATTTAAAAGAATTAGTGAAAACTAAAGCATTCAGTTTTAGTTTAATATAGCACAAAGTCAAATAGAAACTTGGAAATTATTTGATGAGAAAATTATTTGATGAATTTTACCAATGTAGGTGACATAGGAAATTAAGTTGATCAATTAAATTAATGTCAACTTTTATTCAATTTACTCAGTTATGAATGGTTCATAATTAAACTTTTGTCCCAAAATTATTTAAATAATTTGGTCTCAGAAAACTAGACTAAAATGTATTTATGTGTACAAAAATGTACACATATTAAGTGCACACATTAAGATGATTTTTAAGATAAAGCTAATTAAGAGTTATGCAGCCATATGCTTTAAACAGCTAAGATTATGCAGATTAATAATAGAAAATTTTGACATTTTCCAGGAATTTTGAGATTATTGATTTTATCTTCCATTAAAAAAGAGAAATTAGCATGGACACTTTTTTCTTGCAAAAAAGTTCTTTTAAAACACTGAAAATATCTATATAGTTTGTTCAAATAATCTAAATTACCAATTAGACACCATTTATCATTGCATTTTGGGTTATTCATATTAACCCTTTGGGAAAATAGAACAATTCTTGAAACAATAGCATACACATTTCTTTAAAATGATACAATAAATGTAAGGTGTTCATTGCATTTTAAACATCTACAAATATCCCCTAAATCTATCCTGTTTGAAATGAGGTAACATTATGGGAATCAGAGGGATGATTGAAAGTTTCACCAGCTGTACACTCAGAAATACACAATTAATAAATCTTGAAAGTTATATATTGTTGGAATTCCAGTACTAGGGCCTTTTTAATTCATTTCATTTTATAAGACAGATCACTATGCATGTCTAAAATTAGATGGTAATTAGATAATAGGAATACATAAACCAATACTACACTTGTAGGGAAAGCATTAATTTAATAACATCCACTGCAACTGAAGAAAGGCATCAGATCTAATTTCCTATGAGATCTAGACCAAATTAATTTTAGCTTTGAGAAGAAAATTCCTTTCATTCATTCACTCCCTTATCCATTTTTTAGTAAATATTTCTACTTCAGATAGTCTAGATTGTAAATCTGACTTCAGCCCATGGCAGGTATATGGCTTTGAACAAGTCAAGTCATTTCATGTAGTTGATCCTCTATTTCCTTATTAGTGAAAGTGGGAATGGTAATAATAATGATTTCACAAGATTGTTTTTAAGGTTAAATGAGTTAATTCATGTAAAGCACTTAGTAGATCTCCTGACAATGGGAAAACCTTTAATAGTTCTTAATAACATTTAAAAATTATATTGTATGTGCCTGAACCTACAAGAGACACTGAGGCTATAAAAGTAAGCAATAAAGTCATAGTTTCTACCATCATTTAGATTAAAGCTAGTGGTTAAGAAAGACAATAGCTAAATATATACACACATCATGTAAAATTATGTGCTGAGTGACATAAAGTGCAGCCTCTACGGAAGCTATAAGAAGAAAAAATATCATAAGAATTAAGTTGTTTTGATTTTGGTCTTGATTTTGATTTTATTAATGGCAAAGGAAAGAGAATAGGCAAAGTATTTTCAACAGAAGAAGCTTAGTTAGTACCAGAAGGCCCTAGGGTAATTGTTGTAACATGAAAAACAGTATCTACAAATGTGGAGATTCTCCATTTTTTTTTTTTTTTCAGTTCATTCAGGGAGATATTTCAATTCCAGTTCATAAGAAAACATGAAAACACTCCCTCCCATCAAGAAGAAATGCTTAGCATTTCTGGGGAATGTAGTCACAGCCACACAGCACTTAAATAAGAGATTCAGAGAGCTGCAGTATAAGTAGAATTTTCCATAAATATTAAGGGAAAGGATAGCTTTTGTGGAAGCCAAAATATTCATTGTCAAGAAAAGTCTATGTGGCGTAGTGTGCATTGTCCAGTGGGTTTGGATGAACTTGAGAGGCATCAATTTGTTCAGGCTAAAAATCACAGGGAATTCCAGTCTTGTCTATATTCTTTGGGGATGCAGACTTGGGAAAGAGTCTCTGAGCGCCATCATGTTCCTCCAAAGTAGAAGCAGAACACAGCCTTGCACCTATTTTACATACACTATTGATTTCCCCAAATTAGGAAGAATTTGATAAGGCATTTATACCAATGGCTGAGCAAGACGAAAACAACGTAAAATATGGGAGAAGGTCCCAGACTGTTTCGAGTGTTCCCTTAGGTGGTATTTTCAAACTTTGAAGATAAATATTTCCTGACACTTTTGTTAACAAGCTATGTAGCTTTCCACATGCTACCTGAAGATTCTAATACATTGGATCAGTAGTGGAGTCAGTATTTTGGATTCTAAAAAGTATCCTAAATAAATCTTATCATAAAGAGATATTAGGGAAAATTGCATTTAACCATGCTTAGTGAGGAAGAAGTAGAGACTGGTATCTAAACTTAGGGAATATGATTTATATTTCATTTAATGAATAATCTGAGATAAAATGCATTAAATTTTTGTTACACCATGTGGATTTCTTTTCTCCCAACAGATTCTCTTGTTATAGATCCATAAAGTTGCAAGTTTAAGAACTTCAGAATACTCTCATAGTGAAACTGATATAGGAAAGACTCCAGATCATGGTGTCTAGAAGGAGCATCATTGTTTACAGGTTTCTAATAAAGTGTTCTCCCTACATTTTAAAAAATTCAATAAGCCTAGGTATCAATCAGGTATAGGTTTATTTATATGAAAATTTATACATACAATATATGTTAATGAAGAAGTTGATTTTTAATCATAGTCTTCATTTATGCTTTGCATTTTGCTCCATTTTGCTGAAATCTTTGAGATGATTCAGCCATCTAATCTCTCCTTCCTACACACTTACAACTGAGAACTGAGTAGTCTGGTCAGCATAGGTAGGCATAAATAAGCTACTCACCTGTGACTCAGAAGGAAGAACTTTTATCCTTGAAATAACCACCTATTCGGTCATTTCAGTCATTTGTTTCATTGATACTGCTCTTTTTTTTTTTTTTTTTAATTGAAGCTCCTAAAAATCTATTGGAGAACATATCCAGAGTTTTACAAGATTTAGACTGTAGGACTCTCTTTCAATATAGTGATATATACTATTACATTTCCCCAAATACCTTAAAAACTCACATTTGTTGCTTCACAGGCAATCTTTAGACTAATGTTTGTGTAAATGTGTAAAGTGTACATTCCCATTCCCATTTCTCTCTCCCATTTCAGGTTTAGACTAAGTGCATGTGCATAGTAGGTTTTTCCATGTCCATTTTGGTATTAAGGTGCTTTTATTTTTTAATGTTCACTATTTAAAAAAAAATCTATCTAGGAAAAATAGTTATGAATGAAGCAAGAAAATAAAACCCAGCTTTCTCACAATGTTTTGGCATTTTTATTTTCCTATCTCTTCAAAGAGTTTAGCCTAATTTGGGTTAGGCTTCTATCTCAATAGGTCTGCCCAGCTAGGCTAATTCAACTTGGCCTTACGTAGCATGGATATCAAAAGCATCTCCCGCTGCTTAAGTGTGCTGCACTATTTATTATGGACTGAAGGATACATGTGCAGGATAATGAGCACCCATGTGAGTTTCACAAACATCAGGAAAATCACTTCTCTATGGCTGTTCCTTCAGCCAATGTGCCTCTCTTTTTCTGTCTCAATTACTTTAATAAAAACTGCTCTCTGGATATGATGGCAGTATATGTTAATGTCAAATACCTCAACGAGTATTTTGATACTAATTGAATGGAATTCTGATAAACTTAGTTTGCTAAATTTAGGAAAACATTTTGCTACTCAATTTGCAACCTGTTTACTAAAGAAAATGACAGGTTGAAAGCAGCCACCCCTTTCCTAATCTAAGCATTTCTGCCCCATGTATCCACGCAAGTTCATAGGAACTTCAGAGTTATCTCAACTACCTCATGTAACAAACATGTTTTGAAATTTTAAAAAAATAAGCAAAATGACAATTTTAGCTCTGTTTGCTTTTTAGATGATGTAAACCTAAATGAAATTAAAGCCTGACATTTTATTTATATATCTAGGCTAAAAAGTAGTTCTTCTCCCTATTATTCTTTATTCTCATAGCTATCATACATTTTAGGAGGAGGAAAGAATGGAGGAATTCTAGGGAGAGAAAAGGATTATTTATGCTGCTAAAGGACACATTGGAGTTCACCACAACTCAATGAAATATCATGGGGGCAATGGGTGAGTACCAATATTTTCCCCTTACCCTCCTAAAGCAAGAAGGATGTAGCTCAATCTGACCCACCCGCAGAAGCCCAGGAGAGAGGCATGAGATTTTCTGTGCTGGAAGGTGTCTTAGCAGTGGAGCCCAAGCTTCACCTATCCTGCATCCATATAGAGATCTCATTAAAAACAAGAATATAGGGCTTCACCTGCACACACTGAATCTTCATATTTCCACTTAGATTCCATGAAGCAATGCCATAGAACACTTATTTTTAGGAGAACCAGTTGTGAACAGAGGTTATTTAATGGTTTAGACAAGACCTCACATTTTCTGTGTCCCCATTATTCCCACAATTGTATTATGTTGATAAATACATTCTATAAAACACAATGGTAACAAATCACCATCAAACCACAAACTCTTTATAACATAGCCTTTGATAAGTTGCACAATCAATATTTCCATTGTACATCCCTTGTCCATCTCCACACAGAAATTTAGAGAAGTTTAATCATTTGGAAGCACTACCCCAGAGAGCATTTGTGGAGTTTATTCCCAATACAAATCAATCAGATGTACAGCAGAATAATTTCAACAAATTAAAAACTGCTTTGCTTTGGAAAAAACAAAAATATATCACATATAATTCACTATATCTTTCATCATTTACTACTTAAATTTTTATACTGAAAAAACTCATCAGATATTTGTAGTACAACTTGGTTTAACTAAATTTTCTGTGCATGATTCTTATTCTTTAGAATCTTTTTTATATTTGTGTTTATATTTATAGATATGCTTAGAAACTATATGCATTTATATCTAAACATAAATCACTGTGTATGAGAAAAACTTTTGTCTTTTTAAATTCCATTTTGCTTATATTTTTTATATGTCCTATTTTACTAAAATAAACTTCTTTATTTTTATTATGCCAACCAGCTTTTAAATGGTTCCTAAAATTTTCAGACTCTTTTAAATATATGGAGGTGCTTTAATCTAGGGAGTGGCTGTACAACACAGAACGTTCTACGCAAAACAAAGAGGAGTGATTAGCTTGTCAATTTTCTCATTAACAGAGAGCTGGAGTTTTAAAGCCCAAGCTAAAGTTGGTCTGTTGAGAACTACTGAAATGATATTTGTCTTTTTCTTCTTCTTTGCTGTGTGATAGCATGACGACTGAGAGATGTGCTGTGTTTTCCTTTTTATTGAATTTATTGGGGTGACACTAGTTAACAAAAATTGTACAGGTTTCAGGTGCACGGTTCCATAACACATCCCTGTTTTTAAGCTCTGCTCAGTTGTATCTTGCTCACAAAAGTGGAAAACATCCAACCAAAAGTTTCCTTTCCTTATTGTTTCTTTATAATTAATTCAAGTTTGCACATTTGCACTTTTTTCTAGAGAAGCGAAACAAAATAATCAAGCAAAAATAACAAAGAAACCCATACAACTTTGCAACTTGCCGATTATGAGCGTCGGTGCTTTTACATAGCTGCTGCCACCTAGTGGCTACCCCTTGAAGATCAATCAGCTAGTTACAGGGAACAAATTGCATACGGCTTTTAAAAGCAGTGAGCAGTCAGGTACATTCAACTATTAAGTTAGTCCTAATTTCACTGGAAATATGTGCATACAACCAAAGAATATATGTCCCATTACAAAGAATGCTAAGTTCTTCAACAACATAGAATACAGAGGCTGATAGTTTTTATTGGATGCACTGGGGAAATACAATTTTATTATCTATATCGCATTACAAATCTGCCAAAGTTTCTTTTTCCCATGTTATTTAAGACTTTCTATCATTGTTCTAGGTAGTAGGTGTTCTGGCCCCCACAGAGTAAAAAACACAGGGTTAAAAAAAGAAAGAAATGGATAAAAGAGATAGGTCTGCAATGAACTGTGTTTTCTTTTTTTTTTAATTAAATTTTATTTTAATTGTTGTTCTTATACAGTCTTCTGTTTTCTACTCCCATCCCGTCCCTCCACCCCAGCCCTCCCC